>JAULBU010047584.1:0-32999 GCA_032358235.1 Odonthalia washingtoniensis | reverse complement strand
TATGGGATAATGACACCTATACCTGCAACATTGCGTTAAATTTGTCCCGATCGGTATCTCATCGAGCTCTATTATAAATCGGATCATGACCTGAGCAAGGTGTTGTTGGCAATGAGACGGACGGAGGAGGTAGACTTGTTTTCATTGGAAAGAGATATGGTTTACTCATTAGTATACTATGACTGGGGTGAGGGAAAGATTGTAGAAGGAGCGTGAATTCAACCTTTCC
The DNA here is from genome assembly GCA_032358235.1 of Odonthalia washingtoniensis. Lineage (NCBI taxonomy): Eukaryota > Rhodophyta > Florideophyceae > Ceramiales > Rhodomelaceae > Odonthalia > Odonthalia washingtoniensis. The sequence goes on along the minus strand of JAULBU010047584.1, from coordinate 32,770 downwards.
CACGATTCTCTTAATCATTAGAGGGTTCGTATTACGGGACGATGTTTAAACTACCTTGTAGTGTTGACGATTTTTTCGAACAGGTCCGTAAGTGGGCAACTGAAGAAGCAAGTAAAGCAAAAAACACAAAGAAATTCGAAGAACTGGAAGAACTTTTACAAAAATCGAAGAGCGAGCAAAAAAAGACAAGATGGAATTGGCATCAGCAACGGAGGAAGGGAAAGGACAGCTTCAGAAAATAGAAATATTGAAGGAGGAATTGATTGCCTTGCGTGCAAAGGATGCGCATCACACGGCGCAGTATGAACAAAACACTGTTATGATATCAAATTACAGGAAGGCCTTATGTCAGATGCATACATCAGTTGTGAGGGCACGTGACGTTACAGCCAAGGTGACTGAAGCTGCAAATGAGGATATGAGTACAAGTGTGAATAAAAGCACTCCCTTACTTCAGAAATATGGTATATCTTATATTAATGACGGACGCAATCAGTAGTATATGGTATATGATATATTAATTACGGACGTAATCGGTAGTATTCGGTTGGTACAGTTGAACGGAATGTAGTGAAAGTCAGTTCGATGAGATGTTTCCAAAGTCAATGCTGCACCAAATATGATTCTTTAAAAATATTAAATAAAAGCGACAGTCACATGTTATTGTTTCTTCCATTGAACCAACGAACGATATTGAAGAGCATGATCTGATTTAGAGGCGTTGTGTAATCCTACAACCGTTTGGAGATGTTTGGAATGATGAAAATGGTATGGATTTGGTGCGTTTGCCAAAAAGACGTGGTTACTTTCATGAATGAGTCAAGTTCGTTGTTGTAAGTCAGTTGGATACTTTCTTTCCTGATAAGGCTCTGCAGTTGATATACCAAATATACCTGCATTCATGAAAACAATGACCGTTGATTGTGATTCTGATGTGATTAACTTCTTTTGTAAATTGTCCTTAACATCCCAAATATCAACTGTACATAATTTATCAATCAACTTTACTCCATTCAATAAAAATCTGTATGGCGTTGATGTATAATTGAAGCAGTTTCTGTAACATCTATAACTTGTCTTCGACTTGCAGTAATAGTTTTATGAGTAAACCAACTATCATATTTACCTCTTCCGTGTGCATCGTTTTGTAGTTTTGTTTGTCATCCACTATAGAAAAACTGTACCCATTTGTTCAATGAATGTTTATGTTCATCTTTTAAAGAAAAACTGTACCCACATGTACAATGTATGCTTGTGTTCATCTGTTAAATTCATTAAGTCGATGAAATTATGTTCATCATATTCGTATGTGCCATTGCTACTGCTAGCAATAAATGACATTAAATGACCTGATAAAATTTGAATTGACGAATCAACACTGAATTAGTGTTAGCACAATGGGAAGATGGTGATAGTGGTAGCGGTAATTCCCGTGGTGCCACACGACTATCAGCACGTGGATATCCTTTTTGTGGAATTAATTTCTTCATGTATGACCATTAGGCCTTGAATATTTCCATGGAGCATGTAAAAATAGTTGTAAAATATTATCATTACGATCACCATATTCAAATGTCCGGTCCTTCATATAGTCCGGTATTTTATTCACAAGGCAACCTTTACAATGATAAACCAGTCAACCTTTTGACCATCAATTTCCATCTACGGTAGCTAAGGACCTGTTCTACACCATGAAATGGTCACATCTTTAACGTACGTCCTGTCATTTAATGTTTGATTATCATTATTTATAAAAAATGAACATAATTCAGATGATTCGTATAATTCATTACCTGCCGTAGGTGTTGAATTCCCATATCTTGTAAATAAATCAATATTATAACATAATTGACCATTATCTAACTTTGTAATATTTAAAGGTAATGATTTATCAGGAATTTAATCTAGATTAACTGGATCATTCCACAAATTTATAACCTTTCGTTTTGTTCCAGTAAACGGATTATTCCAATCTGTTAATGGTGTTGAACTTTCGTCTGGTGTTACACTTGTATAAAATGCTACTTCCCTCGTTAATGGACGATACCTTTTTTTTATCAGTTGGAATACATCGTGCGACACTGAATCCATGTTTAAAAAATAAAGGCTGTTGTTCAGTTTTACTGCCGTTAACACGGGCATGAACCAAACCAGTAAATGTATAAATCTTTTCATCATCTGGATTTAATGATGCTCTTGTTTTATTGAATGGACCAAGTGATTCACTATTATATGTTGATAATTTACCAGTATCTATTGAATATATAATATAAATGTGAAGGTATATTTGCTGTTTTTAAATGAGATGATGGAATACAGGCTTTCATGTTTCGCTGACCTGTTAACACATGTTGACAAGATTTTTTTTAAAATGATTAGAAATTTTCAGAGGAACAGGTGTGATTCAGTTAGTGAAAAAGAAGAAAGTAAAGCTGGCGCAGAGATTAACATTAGAAGTAAGTTGAAGTTAGGTATGAGCGGGGAACATAACATGAGTTAAATATAGATAAGAATTACGGAGAAAGATGATGAAGAATGGATTAAGGGATTGCATGATACTTAGTAACACGTTGTTGTCGATGATTTACTTCGCCGTTGTTGTGAAAAATGTGATGTCGTTTTCTTTTTCTTTGCTTGATTCAACACACGATATGAGAGAGGAAAATGTTGGGAATTGGGTAATGTGTAGCAGCGTGCAGGCTTGGAGGACCTACAATTGAAGATGATTGTTGTTGTTGAATGGGTGTTGGATGTGTCGGGGTGGTAGTGGTGAACGTGGTATGCAATTGAGGATCTGGATATACTTGTTTCACGTGACGGCCAAGGTGACGCAGAATACCAGGACACTCGCATATCACTGGTATGCAAAGCCTCTTTTGCATTTGCAATGAATTTCCCCGATGCTGATGATTGCATTTGTAATGGATTTTCCTGATGCTGATGATTTCATGTGGTGAACGGAATCGAAATCTGATAAAAAAATGACGACGTTGTTTCTACATTTCATCATAAATTCAACACGTGTAAACCGTTTTTAACTGTACACAATGTCTGTCCCTGTAAAACTCAAATTTCATTGGTTGGAATTTTTTGATTACAGCCAGACACAGTGTATGCCAGTTTCTCTGTTTTCCAAAACCGACTATGTTCTCCTACTCGTGGCACATTTCCGCCACTCTTTAAAGACGCTATACCAAAGGATTGAGCAGAAAACATACCTAACAGACAACGGCACATGTTCGTTTATTCAAGGACCATCTCACAATTTCTACTGCATATTCTTTTATTGAAGTACCATCTCACGATATCAACTCTGTTAGCTTGAGATATCGTTCAGCATCCAAGATCTCGTGTTTAAAATGCAGAAGTCCTGTACAGAGGAACAACAAACATTGATGTTAGCGTTAAAGAAACAACAAACAGCAGTAATGACTATCTTAGACATATATAGCGACAAGGACTCTGCAATGGTGAACACCATACCTATACGTTCAGGACGCATCAAAAAAGGGAGTCCAAATTACCGTAGAGGAAAAGCAACATGTATGAGAGATTACATAGACAGGAACCCTACCTTTCCTGATATAATTTTTAAGCGACGATTTTCCATCCCTCGTGTGCTATATTTCCAGCTTCGAGACGACCTTCTGCAACACAAACCAGATTATTGGAAACAGCGAATTAATGGTCTTGGGTACAATTTCATTCCCACAGACCTTAAATTACTATCGTCATTACGCCTTCTAAGCACAGGAACCTCCGCCGACAGTCTTGACGATGCTGTCTGTATGTCTGAGGAGTCCGTTCGGTTATAATTTCGCCAGTTTTGCAAAGATATAATTAAAATATATTGTGGACGTTTCTTCAACAGATTTCCAACTTCATCTGAATTACAAACAATCGTCGAAGAGTATACCGAAGTCGGTTTTCCTGGTTGCATCGGTGCTGTTGATTGTATGAAGTATGTCTGGAAAAATTGTCCAGCGACAATCAAAGGTCAATACTTAAATTCAAGGGACTCAAAAAGTGCAACAGTCCAGTGTGAAGGGTGGTGTGATCACAATCTTTATTGTTGGTCCTGGTTTTCTGACCGTCCAGGAACGAACAATGATCTCAACGTATTTGCAAGATCGCCTTTGTTTCAGAACATTTTTTCAGACTACTTCTGCATATCAGTAAGGGATGGCTACGAGATAATGGAAAATGCAGACAAGCATGAACTGCTTTATTTTCTCGGGGATGGTATCTACCCACGTTGGCCATTGTTTGCTCGTCCGATTTCGGATACTACGGATCCAATCGAAAATAAATACTCCTTTAAGCAGGAGTCTGTTAGGAAAGACGTGGAGCGACTATTTGGTGTTTTACAATCTCGATTCGAAATACTTTGTAGGGAGAGCAGAATATGGGAGCTGAATGAAACTATACGCATATCCAACTGTTGTGTGATCTTACACAATATGCTCATACGCATGTCCCAGTTCACAAAAGATAATGTAGATTTAATCACCAGTGCGGATTTGATTCAAGTAATGACCAAAGAAATGGAACGTATGGTGCGATCTGCTTCAGAGTTAAGAGAGAATATGAATTATTCTAAATCAAGACGTTTTCATAATATGAATGATGAGGCAGACAGAATGATGTTGAGGGATCTGACTTTTACGGATCATAATGCGCATTTTCGCCTACAATCAGATCTTGTTGCTTACAATAAACTCACAGACGGATGGAAGGAAACATAAATAGCAACATTGCACTACCATTCCTTTATCAAAACACTTTATCATTTTTATACACATCCTTCATACATTTTCAATTATTTACTCACCACCACCATTCATTTCATATTCCCCAAGTTCCGTTAACTTACGAACCATCCGTTCATATTCCAAAGTTTCATTTCGTAGAAATTGTAGTGCCATAAATAACCCTTCTCTTTTACATGCGCGTTGTTGTCTTTCATTAATTGAATTTATCAGATCGTTTGTGCGCTTCATCTCAAAATAAACTCTTTCCATTCTTTTTTGAATTGTTTCGGACCTTCGTTCCTGGACTTCTTTTTTTCAAGCTTTTAATACCGTGCGGTCTTCTGCTGGAAGAATCTCCAGCTTCGATATGTTCTACTTCATCCACTGTGCGAGGAACCGTGCGTTCTACTCCTATATTTTGGGTTGGTGTACCAGTATTTTGTGTGAATGCACCAGTTTTAAAGTTACCACCTGAGACATCTTCCTCATCATCTGTTTCTCCCACGTTGTTTCAAGCCACTGCTGTTCCTGTTACATTTTCCATGAGCGGCACTCCATTATCACGTGAAGAAACAATTTCTGAAACGTAGACGGGATTGACTACACTATCGCCTACATGAAAGTCATTGGAATCCCTGTCTGATGTAACGGCTCTGTCCAATGACTTCATTATTGGTCTATATGTCTCGGATCTATCTATATTTACACCTCCTGTTTCATCGACTGTACCAAATTTTGGAATATCGTTCAAAAACTCCACGGCTTCTATAAACTTAACTGTTATTCCTATTCCAGGATTTTTGTCCTTTTCTCTTCGTCGTCTGCTTTGAAATAAAGCATGGTAAATTTTAACTAGTTCAACTTTTTGCAAGTTTCCAGTTCGGTTCATGAATAGTAACTGGCGGTAGCATGCGTTCCACGCCTGACAATCTGCTGACACAGATGGCCATTTCGCATGTATAGATTGCTTCGAACGTGTCATCCCATACCGTGTTCGGCATATGTTTTCTACTCCAATCCACATAGTTTCGTCTCTTTGCACAAGATTCTATGTTTGTTCCACCCATGATTTGGATAGATACAATACCTCTATCGGTGTCCACTGTGCTCCACTCCTCTTTTCTTCATCTTCACGATCCCTGTTTGCCTTCATTTTTTTATTCTTTGACCCTCGCGGCCGCCCGGCACTATTCCTTCTCTTAATATTGTCACCTCTCCTTCCTCATTATTCACTCCGATTCCACTTGTACGGTCACCGGTACACCTACTGAAATGACTACGCCTCTCTTCCTCCCTTTCTACAAGTTCTCCTTTCCTGTCCACAGCTGAACTTACAATGTCGTCATCCAATGCTTCATTATTCATTCTCCTAATAATGGCACCTCCACCAGCACTTGTTTCTCCTACTTCTTCATCCATCGTTTCTTGCAATGATCCTTCCTCAATTTCAGAACGCCTATCGTGATTTCTATTTTTACAACTCTCACCGTCAAGACCAATGAAGTCAAGCTTCCTTCGATCCCTTCCTCCTTCCGTCTCTGTTCCCTTCTCCGTCGTATTTTTCAAACGTTTCCCTCCCTAATTGGTTCTTATTCTTTCCGTGTCGGAACTTTCTCTGTCCCCATTTCGTCCACTTCTGTCTGCATCTGCAACTCTTTCAGATCTCATCAGCCTGTTGCTTTTTTGAGCCCCATTTCTGTTCTTCATTGAGGTTATGTCATCATGCGCACTGTTTTTCAGAATCATTCTCCCTCCTTCATTACCCAGCACATCCACATTCTTATCATTCAACTGTTCTTCCTTACTGTTCTCAAACATTCGCCATTCACGGCCAGAAGTTAACAATTAATGGAGCCTGCTCATTGCTCTTTTCCCATTTCTTCCCTTTTGTGCGGAATGTTATCATTAGCAACAAATTCATCTGGTGTTTCATTTGACCATCGGTCAAATGCTGTAGTATTGATTACCATGCTCTCAGCTTGTGGTTTTTCCTAACGGTGACTTGACGCCACAATCCTGATCTCACACGCATGAACAGCTACCTTTCCGAGTTCACAGCTCCCCATGTCGACTGGTGTCGACTGACTATGGGAAAGCATTTGTTCAAGATTCTTTTCACGTTCTTTATCTTCAACGGATTGGACTATTTCTTCTCCATGCCACTGTTCACACTGAGCTTTCTCCGTCCTCAAATTTCTTCTGTCCTCACCTTCCGACCATTCCATTCGACAGAATGCTCTGCGAGTCTTTTGATATTATACCCCTCCGCTTCGGTTGAGGCACATCACAGCTGTCCATTGAAATCTTAATGTCCCCAGTGCAATATAATCGCTCACCGGTTTTGTTCTTCACCTTTTTCCCCAAGTTTTGTCTTCCTTTCGTGGCGTCCGATCCGGTTCTTGTTCCCGGGTGCACGGACGTCACACATTTCGCAGAAAACGTTACATCATTGTGTGCCAAATTTTTTTACTGTAGTACAGTCACACTATTTATTTATTCAACGAATACAGAACATTGGGTATTGTCCGTGCTGCCATGCTGTACATTTCTGTGCAGCCTGTTTACATGTTTCTCTCAGTTACGTGCTATATTCGTAAACTCTACCATTCACATTAGTTCCCCTTCCTTTTTTAAATATTTTCATTGGCAGAGCGTAACTTTCTTGAATATTTTAAATTTGTTTGACTGGGTACAATGCAAGTTGTTGAGTTCGTTGCTGAGTTTTTCCGGAGAACTCAGCAACTACTTCAACACCCCATACATTAAAAACATCCGTCAAAAACTCCTTTATTCACCGGTGCCCAATTGTTGAGTTCCGAACTCAACAATTGCAGCTCAACCCCTAACTGGAGATGCCCTACAAAAATTTGTGTAAATAATTTGTAAAATAATTTGTAAAATAATTTGTAAAATTTTTACACAAATTTTCACAAAATTTAATTTTGTGATTTCAGGATCGACCCACTACGCTTACCACAGGGCTATTTACTGAACAGGCTCTAAAACTCTGGTACAGTAACCATTACGCCAATCACCGATACGGTTATGGCCTCCGTCCAATGACATTGTTACTGTACAGAATACAGTCACTGGAAAAATGTATCGAAAATCGTCCCGTACGTATCTCAAAATAATATTATTCAAATAATTTATCCGGCTCTTTCTATTTCCGAATACAGTGTATCTTTTCTGATAAAATTTTTGAATTTAAAAATTCAATTATAATTGAGCAACAGTTTACATTATGTAAATTGTGTTATACACGTGGAACACCGATTTTTTTTCCTTCTTTAATCTTGTCGGATCAAAGTATAAAATTTGAAAAAGGAACTTTCCTTCTTGTACTCGTAAATAAATTAAAATGTCATCTGATGCAAACACACCTCATCTTCGACAACAGCAATATCGACAGCAGTATCAGCAACAGCAGCAACAGCAGCAACAGCAGCAACAGCAGCAACAGCAGCAACAGCAACAGCAACAGCAACAGCAGCAACAGCAACAGCAACAGCAGCAACATCGACAGCAACAACAGCAACAGCAACAGAAACCTTATAATTGTAATCAACAACGTCACCCTTCATCGCAACCACCACAACAAAAACATATTGATGAAAAACTAGCACAGATAATATTAGATTGTATAACCAAACCACAAACACATGAAATAAATCGACATCTTTTAGTCCAAACGTCATTACAAATATTTTTAAACATATCAACTAGTAATCCAGCAATAATACCAACACCATCAATATTAGAAGGGTTATATTCATTATTATCAATATCAACAATATCAAATGATGCATCATTGTCATTATTATTACTTTCTATATGTACACCTTCATCATGGTTATTCATATCTTCATCCTGTGCATTGACACACCCTTTATTACTTGAAAATCTTTTAAATATATATACAGGAACAACACAACTTTTTTTTTCAACTGATTTAATACCTCATTTAAATATAGTAAGAAATAGATTTTCTCAATTTTCACGCATTCATTTTTGGGAATTAAGATGTTTATTAACTTGTATACCATGTACACCTTTCTTTTTCGCCATTCATGCAGCTGTTATAGATTCAACGCATGATGCACACGAAGAAAAACAAAATCAGTTACATACTTTAATTACAACATCTGTAAATACAGATTGGTTTAATGTTCCAGATTCAATTATTATGAAAATTATTGACGTTTTAAATATCACTTCATCTCGTAATAAATTGTTTTCAGATTCAAAATGTTTTCACAATGTTATTGGTAACTTATCTCTTAATTCTAAATATACCAATCGCTTACTTCATTTACTTACTGAATCGCAACTCGAATTTCTATCGTTGTCTAAATCACAACCTTATTGTCGTGCTCTATTACATACTAATTATAACATTAATATTAAAGAAAATGAAAATGAAAATGAAAATGAAAATGAAAATGAAAATGAAAGTGAAAGTGATGAAATAGAAGAAGATTATTTAATTGATGCAGCTATTTTAGACGTTCTTTGTACCATACCTGAACTTTCAGATTGTTTAAATCATCGACCATCATCATCTACATCTACTACTGCTACTTCTTCACAAACAGAACAACAACATCCTTTGATTACATTATCAAATAAATATATGGAAGCAGCATCACGTAAAAGACCATGTATGATATCAGCATGTATAACAATTTTAACAGGATTAATACATCCATCTTCTAGATATGATAAAACAACATTAACTTCGTTACATATATTACTTAACACAATCTCTACTATCACAACAAGAACATACAGTAATGATGAAGAGGAAAAATTACTCGTGTTAGAAGGTTTGCAATTCTTAACAGAAGAAAATAGAAAATCAAATGGTGTACCTCCTTTATTTTCACCTGTTGCATTACCTTTATTCGATATTATCAAATGGTCTAGTGATGACATAAAGGGTTGTGGAGATGTTGTACAAACTTTAATATGTGTCGTGCAAGGAAGAACTACTTGTGAAAAAGTTAAAGCTGCAGCTTTGAAAGCTTTACCACCCGATTTAAAGATTGACGATTTGGTTCAAAGTAAAGTTAAAAGCAGAGGTGGTAGAAATAGAGGTAGAGGTAAAGATAGCAAAGATAAAGATAACAATATCGGTCTTGGAACTGTTGTTGCTAAGGAAGCCATTGAATCTGTTTTTGATAAAGCGACAAGTGATGGTGAACCATTAAAAAATAAATAAATGTAATTTTCACAAATGGGAAAACATTACATGTTAAAAGAAAAAGTGTACAATATAGAAACATAAGTGATGTATGTATACCGGACGAAATTTTTTGAGGATTTGTTAGTTTGAAAAAGTGATATACTATTTTAACTTCTATATGAAGATGCTTCTTCATCTTCAGTTTCAGTTACCCTATAATTAACTGATTTAGGTCCTTGTGAACCAATAACAGCAGATATACCACTAAGTATAAATAGCATCCATGCAAATACTACGGGTACATTAGCAGCTGAAGGAGCTCTTGGGCTTTTTATAACCGTCATAGCGATAGCACCAACACCCTACATCACATATCACATAAAATAATAAAGTTAGTAAAAGTTTTGAGAATGAGTACAAAAACCATATATATTCCTAATAAATAAATATTATATATATAAACATACCCACCAAACAGATAACCAAGAAAAAATAACAGTTTCAACATTTCCGGGGAGTGCAATACTTGTTGAACAGTATTCTAAGAAATAAAATATCATAGTTACTGAAAGGACTATGAATGCTATTGCAGACCATGCAATACCGAAATCACATCGACTTCTACCAAGATTTAAATTCAATAGACACGCAGCAGAAGATCCTCCGTTTGTTAATTGTTCACGTATTATCAATTGATTTGGAAATATTCCTAAAACAACAGTCGTCCATATCCATTCGACTATATATAAAATGATTCGACAACATTCAAGGAAAGCCATGTGATGTGTGTTTGAGGTGATTTGTGTTGCTCGAGTTCAGGTGTTTTTGATGTGTGTGTTGCTTGAGAGAAACGAGGAAGATCGTAGAGGGTTGGGAGCGAGTGAGTGGGGACGGAAGAAGGAAGAACTTCTTATCTAGAGTGTTAACTCGGGGTTTTGGATCAATAACTGGAGTTTGTAACGGTCGGAATTTAATGAATGATGAATTATCAGTTATCCGTTATTGTAATGGTGAAAATTTATTATTTTTTTAAGACGGATCAAAATAATTTGATCTCATGGGTTTGCCAAATCCCGCTTATTGTCATTTCAATTTTCAAAACAAATAAAACAAAGGTCCCTAAACAAAATGAATACATTTTTGTATAACACTTGTAATAGCACCCTGATTAGCTATAACCTTCTTCATGTTGTTGCATGATTAAGGCATAATATTATTATTAATCCTTACTTTACCGCCATTTTGTTCTATCAATGTTTTTCGTTTTTTTCTGGATCAAGTCCTTTTTCTCAACAGTAATACTCAGGCTTGAAAACAACCTCACCTCTTTGCTTTCTCTTATTACTACAACTACCATGACTGACAGAAACAGAACACATTTGTATAGCGGAATGTTCAACCTTTTTAAGACCCTCCCTCCTACGCGAAAAACCAACCGTCCAAATTTCCAGAGATTTTATTTTTTTTCGTTGTCGCAACGGCTTCCTATTGGCCGAAATTCCTGCCTGCGACGGTTTTCATTTTTAAATCTGTGGTAATTTTTCTCCAATTTTGGGTTGGTTCTTCGCGTAGGGAGGGTCTTTTAAGACTGAACTGATTAGTCACAAGAAAAGAGAAGTCCATGAAAAAGATTCTAAACACGCACAACGGAAGTGTTCTTATCAAAAGCACTTTTTTCAATAATCTATTTCATTTGATTTTATAGAAAAAAGTTTATTTTATTTTTATTTTAAAAAATAAACTTCTTTCTATGAAACGGGCAGGAGAATTTGTTTCAAAAATTCATTCTATTATGGAGGTTTTCATTTGTTATTATATATGACAGACTTGGGAGCTATATTTCCGGTCGATTATTGGCAGACCGTTCAAAATTTGAACACCGCTCAACAATAAAGGGACGCTGCAAAGATATTTTCCTGAGCAGTCTACCTGAAATCATCAAGTTGAATGAATGTTTTGCAAAACAATTGTTATAGCGAAATAAAATTGAAAGAAATGTGTGACAAATATAACCAGAACGGTTTCAGTTTATCATAACCGTTAACATAAATGTAATGGAAATGTGATGGTCAGCGCTTAGAAAAGAAAATTATTTGTTTTTACTTTCAATGAATTCAATTCCATTTCCGTCAAGATCACGTATGAATATAGCATGTTCATTGAATGGACTTTTTTCATATGTCCTGCCATAAATTTTCAATCTTTGAATAAGATGATCCAAACTATTAATAGTAACAGCTACATGACGATCACTAACATAAACACACAAACAAAAAGTCAACATCAAAAATACAATATCAATATCAAAAAAAAAAAAACGGTGATCGAACATACTGCCAAGCATTAGGTCTTCCCGCTATCGGATCAACATTATGAACTTCCATTAAATGAATCTGTGAATGTCCAGCTTTAACAAATGAACCAGGAAATGTAATGTTTGAACTACGGTTAATGTCGTCATCATCCATACCAAGAACATTAACATAAAATTGTTTGGAAGCTGATGTATTTTTTACGACAATGGCATGATGATCGATTCCTCCATACTTTAAATTGCCTACCGTTGACGACATATTGTTATTACAATTGACACACGCTCGAGTGGAAGATGATAACGAAATGAAGTTGAAATTGTTTTCACGGGGAGTTGTACAGAAAAGAAAATATTTTAAATAATTTTTTCAGGAAAAAAAATAAAAAAATCAGTTGTTAATTTTCATTAATTTTGGCAGCACTATTATCATCATAAGGACTACCTTCTTTAAGGACAATACATCTATTTTCTTCCTCGACACTCATTTTATCACCATAATTGATAACTACTGCATGAGATTTTCTTTTACTTAATGGTCTACAACTTCGAATGACCACACGATCACCTTCTCTACATAAATCTAATTCATCATGAGCCATAAATCGTCTGGTTTTCCAATAGGTTAATTGCAAAACTGAATGATAACATTTCCTTTTTGCAGCTACTACCACACTTTTCTTCATTTTATTTGACACTACAACACCTTCAATAGTTAATTGTTTAGGTAAATGCCATGCTCTCGTCACCTTCCTCAATCGTTCCCTCCATTGATCTCCATTGTCTTCCTTACGGATTAATCCACCATACGTTTTTAATGCTTCTTTGGCTTGTGCATCCGTCAAACTGCTTATCGTATGATCACTCGATCCGTAGTACGGAAGTTTATATACTGGTTTAAGTTGAGTTCTGTAATCTTCATCAGGTGATAATGGCTGGATTTTCAATAGATCGTTTGCAGTTGACGAAGGTGGACGTATTGTCGTCGTCGTCGTCGTCGTCGTCGTCGTCGTGAAATGTCTGGGACTGTATCGTAGATGACGTGCACATTGATTAGAACTTGTTAGGGTTAAGCAACGGATACTTCTTAGTAAAGGTTGCATGGTGTTAACTAATTGATGTTGCTTGAAAAAGGTGAAAAGTTTGTCGAGCATTGATGAAAGCTTAGATTTTAGAACTATTATGAAAGACTCGTCTCTCCTAATTCATAAAGGAGAAATGAGTCTTTCATAAACTTTTTATGAATACAAAACAATACTGTAAGCAGGGACACGTGTACATGTGTAAATTGAAATAATAATTGCCTGATTTCAAGACCGTCTCAAGAAAAATATGAAAACAAGTGCGGTACCGACTCCGGCATGTGCACAAACGGCCAACAATCTAACGAAGTAAGTAAGAGAACGATGTTGTACTGAAACATCCCTCCATAAATTAAGCATGATAACAAAGGCACCTAATGAAAACGCGACAGCCATGGCGATGATTTGAACGAGTTGCATAGGGAAAATAGCAACAAAGGCCGCTACGACGACAGGTGTCATAGAATATCCGTAAACCATGACAGTACCTACGATAGGATGATTTGAACCTACTTCGTCCAAAGATTGTTTAGCGAACAAACATTGAAATACAGTGAGACATAAAGGGAACAAGAAAACATACAGATATAAAATAGAAGCAGCTGTCCATAGTTTAGAAAATTCTGAACTTGTCATACTTAACGTTTCTTTTTGATTAAATACGTTTGTTAAAAACAGTCCAAACTTAGATCCCATCGATAAAGCTAGAACTAATGTCGTTGTTATCCACACAGGCCCATATAGATCAGGTACTGATGTATGATCGTTTGATTCTTCATCTACTTCTTTCCAACCTAGTAATGGTTTAAATGGAATAACAGATCGAAATAAGCGTGTCGTCAAATCTGTTATATTTATGTCAAAATATGACGCGTAAAATCTAGGTTGCCAAAATCGAGCTTCTGCTCGAGTTCCAGTAGCTTCTGTCTCCCATGTCCCTGTTTCTGCATCATCTTCATCTACGTTTTCATCATATACTGCAAATGGATTGTTGGTATTGTTGGTACTGTTGGTATTGTCGTTATCGTTTGTTGTTGTTGATGACGGATTAAATGGATTCGCATTAGATTGAGTAGCAGGTGGTTGGCGTGGTGCTGTGAATGCATCCTTCGGTGACATTTTTTTTTTCTTTCCGATGTCGAGGATGGTTTCTAGTTGGACAACAACTGGTGTTTTAGATTGTTGTAGTATTTCTGTTTTTTCTTTATAAAATTAAATGTAAGCTGGCACATAATGAATTATACAGTAAAACTGTCTGTTGAGGAATGGATGTTACACGTGTGTTATCATGTTTGAATTTGAAATATATCCAAAAGAAAAATACCCCCAATTAAGTAATGGCTGTATTAATAATTGAACAAATTAAATTTGTTTAAAACACAAATTTTATCTTTTTAAAAAATCCGGAAAGACAACTGTTCTGTTTAACCCCCGCCCAACCAAATTGGTAATTTCTTCCATCACTCGTCACAAAAAAACAAAATAAAAAAAGAAGCAAATATGTCGACAACGAAACCATCATTGTATCCAGAACCAACTCATTCATCATCATATGCATCACCATCACCATCAGCACCACCACCACCATCAGATGGCATGCACAGTTCAGCATCATACACACCCACACCGGAACAACATACAAGTGAGACATTACCGTCTGATTATGAACTGCTTTTACAAATTGATGCAAGAGTTACTGAAGTTTCCGCATCAGAATCATCTGAATCATCATCGACAAAAACAAAATTACCAGCGCCTAAAACAGGTACATTGCGTATAATTCAAGGACCTTTAAACCCGACATCATATCATGCATTCATTTCAATTGATGATATAAACATACCTTTATTATCTACATATGGAGCATCATCCCCATCTGCAAACGCATTTTATATATCTATTCCATCTCACACATTTTTAATTGAACCAAATACGAAAACAGAAGCACTATTAGTAGAAGCATTACAAGAACTATTGAAATGGTTTTGTCAATGGCAAACAGTAACAGACAATAATCTACCACCCATAACAACTCCACCACAAGGGTTAAATGCTTCTTCTTCTTCTAGTAAATTACAAAATGCCGGTGATAAAGGAGCACAATTTGTTGAAAAAATAGGGAACACATTAAATCAAAAAATAAATGACCATTTAGACAATAAGAAAAACAATATAAATACAGAAGAATCAAAACAATTGAAATTAGGTGGTAAGGTAACTTCAGTTTTATTAAGTACAACACGAATTATATTTGGTACAGGTGCGTCACTTGCTGCAAAAGTAACTGATAAATTTTCAAATTCTGTAGGTGGTGCAGTATCGAACAATCCAGTATCTAGAAGTTTAGCGAATGCACCGGAAGAAACCATGAAAAGAAAATTTCACGATGGTTTACTGAACGGGCTATTAGTGTTTGGTAAAATCTATGTAGAGGCTGATAGACAAGGTAAAATTATTATCGAAGACGCAGGGGTTAGAATGTCAGATATTGCAAATTTAAAATATGGTAATGAAGCCGCAGGTGCTGCAAGAAATATATCTGGGATTGCTTTAGATGGTTATCGTATTTCTAGATTTCCAGCCAAATTAGGTGCTACCTCTATTGTCAAAGGTGCCCTTAAAAGTCATGCTAATAGATATGATCCACATAATAGTTCACCTGATGATCAACAATCTGATCATGGTGGCGTCAATAGACATCCTTACGCATATGGTTCTTCATCTACATCAGATGTTAGATTCTAATGATTTTAAAAAATCATAAAATCATAATTATTATTTTGACTCTTATTATTTAACTGCCGTGTACACGTTGTCTTTTTTTATTGAAAGTAGGATACACGTGTATATATACATATTTTAATATGTATGCATTTTTGTTTTCCAAGCTTTCAACGTCCACCATAAAAAAACCAATCCTCTTCCCAAATTCGAATCGTCGTGTTCACGCTCACGCTCACTCTCATCTATCTTCATATGTATCCATGTACATAGAAAACTAATGACCGTTATCTGCCACAACGTGACGTAACAGCAAAGTTAGAAATGGGGTCAGTTAATTCAACAGGAAGTAAATTGGAAAAGGCATTAGCTTCAGATTTACCAGAACATGAAAGATATTTCGGATTAGAAAATTTTGGTAATACTTGTTATTGTAATTCCGTATTACAAGCACTTTACTTTTGTGAACCTTTTCGTAAAGCAATACTTGAATATGCACATTGCAAACAATATTCTCCTGTCGCAATACCTTTATCATCTAATTCTTCATCATCTACTTCATCTGGATCTTCGGCAACAACTAGTACACACATTAATAATGGTTTACATACAGCCGTACCAGTAGATATTGAAAGACCGTTATCTGAACAAGATACAATGTTAACTGCATTAGCAGATTTATTTAGTAATATATCTTCACAAAAAAAAAGAACTGGATCTGTACCACCTAAGTCATTTGTTTCTAAATTAAGACAAGAAAATGAATTATTTTCAACATATATGCATCAAGATGCACATGAATTTCTTAATTTTATACTCAATAATATTGTGGAATGTTTAAATCGCGAACAAGCAGCTGTTCAACGTCAACGTCAACGTCAAATCAATCTTAATCATATTCAACACCAACAACAGCATCAATATACTAATAAATCATCGAATCATATAAATGCTAATGGTAATCAACAACAAAATGGATCTATTGAAACTGAACCGGAAACTGAACCTGAAACTGAACCTAGAAATGAAACTGAACCTGAACCTACAACTTTTATACCACAACTTTCACAGCATCATACTGCTACTACACCAACATCATCAAACACATTTGTACATGATTTATTTGAAGGACAATTATCAAATGAAGTACGTTGTTTATGTTGCGAAACAGTAACTAAAAGAGTAGAATCATTTTTTGATTTGTCTGTTGATGTTGAACAAAATTCATCAATAACGGCATGTTTAAGATCATTTTCATCAACAGAATTATTACAAAAACAAGATAAATTTTTTTGTGATGAATGCTGTTCTTTACAAGAAGCAGAACGTAGAATGAGAGTTAATAAATTACCTAAAATTTTGGCACTTCATTTAAAAAGATTCAAATATGTTGAAAATTTAGGTAAATATAAAAAATTATCTTATAGAGTTGTATTTCCGTTGGAGTTAAGATTATGCAATACTAGTGATGATGCACAAGATCCAGATCGATTATATTCGTTATTTGCGGTCGTTGTTCATGTTGGTTCAGGACCTAATCAAGGTCATTATGTATCACTTATTAAAAGTCATGGTCAATGGTTACTATTTGATGATGATTGTGTTGAGCCTAAGGATGAAAGTGAAATTCAAAGTGTTTATGGTATTACTCAAGATAGTGTACAAAGTACAGAAGCAGGATATATTCTTTTTTATGAACAAACTTCATCTCCCCAATAAAAAAAATAAAAATCTTTATACGACTGTCTCAAGTTGTAAATCGAGACCTTCTTCTTTAGCAGCATTCAAAGCTTCAGAACCACCGATAACAACGACAGTTCCACGTTTTTTGATGGTATCAAGAGCTTCACCCAATTCACGAAAGTCTTTCACACTAGCACCTAGAACTTCGTTTCTTTTTTCTTGTCTTACTTCATCACTTTCGCCAGATAACAGCCTTAAAGCTGAAGAAAATCCTTTTCTGTCAGGTAATTGATAAGAATCCATTGAACCAATAGTACTAATAACAGCTTTGGTTAAATCCTCTGTTGATAAATCAACTGTATTCAAAAATTCGGCAGCTCCATCATAAGATTTAAGAGTCCCATTAACGTTAGGATCACGATATGATAAATACATAAACATACCAGTACGCGGATCTAATCTACAAAATCCGCCATATGCACCACCTTGTACGCGTACCGTATCCCATAAATAAGAAGTCCCTAAAAATTTAGATGCTAACGAATGACCGCCTGTTACTTTGAACCCCATATCAAGTAAATTTCCAGCTTTCCCAACATAATTCACAGTGGAAGGTACGATCAATCCTTCACTTTTACGTGTGAGTAATTGACCGGTTGATGACGACATCCAACCAGCGATTGAACCTGTTGACTTCTCAGGTAAACGATCAAGGAACGACATTAAAGCAGGACGAACATTAACAAAATCATTATTTGAAGTAGTGATATTAACCATCATATCTTCACGAGTAACAACACATTTTTCCAAATTTTTCATATCTTCAACAACTGAATCCCAGTCATTATCCACTCTTTCAATTAATTTACGGATACCTTTAAGATATTCAACACCACCCATTTGTTCGTCAGCCCATAATGAAGATCTATACATAGCACCTAATCTACCACTAGCTACAGTATGTCCACTACCAGGAATACCAGATTCTAAACCTGCACGTTCTTCAATAAGTAATTGACGAATACGATCTTTGTTATTAAAATCAGTATCTGTTAAAATTTCGCCAATAATATCAAATAATGACCCTATTTGCCCTACCATTGATTTACAACGAACTGTTAATTTAGCTAATGGTTTACCTGTACCATCAGGTGAATACATTTGTGATATAAAAGTACCAGCACGTATACCACCAGTTTCAGAACCTATTTTTTGTTGTAATTCAGCATAATCACGTTTTCCAGTACCTAATTCAGATAATGCACCAGATAATACTGTCATTAATGGTAATAATTCGTTACTTACATGTTTCATATCCATTACTAAATCAACATAAACTACACCACTTGTATTTTGTGGATGATGAACAATCATTACACCTTTATCATCTAATCTTTCATATGCAACTGTTTTAATATTTTTATCCAAATCATCACGTGTTAATGTTGGAATTTTAGCAACATCTTCAGCACGATCAGGTGCAGACTGTTGTTCTTTTAATCTTCGAGTTTCTGAAATTATTTTTTTATAATCTTCTTCAGTAAATCCTGATGTAGCTGTCTCAATTCTTTTTTGTTCAACAGCATCTTCTTTTTGTGCGAATTCCACATCTGGTCTAAGATTTACAGATGCACGATGTGAATTACTTAATAAATATTTATCAACACATTCTTGAAATACTGGTTCACCACGTTCAAGACGATCACGGAGATTACGTACAGATGCTTCAAATTTCAAAGGTACCAATGGATCAGCATCATGTAACCAAGTTGTCATAGATCTTAACATAAGAGCTAACCCTTTAGGGAAAGAACCTGTGTTATTTTCACGAAGACTAAATTCAATAGTATTTAAACTAGAATCAATAAGACCTTGTTTGAAACCATTTTGTTTAACATCATTTAAAACGTCGAATACAACTGCATGCATTTTTTCAATAGCTTCTTCAGGCATACCTTTTAAACCTACAGAAAACGTCATTTGACGTAAATCAGTTTCTAATCCACCACCGACTACATCTTCACCAAGTTGTGAATCTGTTAAAGCTTTTCGTAGAGGAGATGATGAAGTTGAAAGTAAAATATGATTCATAACTGAAAGTGCTAAACCTTCCGCAGGATCAATTTTGTCAACAGGTGGGTCAATCAACCAATTAAGCGTTCCCATAAACTTTTTAGACAGATCAGCGGAACCAGCATCGTAAGTAAATTCAAATGAACGAGGTTCAGACCAACGTGATTGAAGACCGACTGCCGAATTAACATCAAGATGATCAAAATCCTTTAAGAAACTATCAGCTTTCGCAAGACGTTTTTCTTCAGCATCATCACCATAAAACCATAAACGTGCATTCGTTGGATGATAGTATTGATCATAAAATTTTTTGAAAGTTTCCCATGTTAAATCTGGAATATCTCTTGGATGACCACCTGATTCGACACCATAAGTAGTATCTGGAAATAACATACGTTGAGATAATTCAGAAAGTACACGATCAGATGAAGAATATGCACCTTTCATTTCATTATAGACAACACCTTTAATAGTAACTTTATCATTAGGATTCTCCATTTCTAAGTGATGACCTTCTTGAGCTAAAGTATCTGGTGTTAATGTTGGATGGAAAACAGCATCTAAATAAACATCAACTAAATTATAAAAATCACGTTCATTACAACTAGCAACAGGATAACAGGTTTTATCAGGATATGTAAACGCATTTAAAAATGTATTTAATGAACTTTTAATAAGTTCCACAAATGGTTCTTTTACAGGATATTTTGTACTACCACATAATACAGAATGTTCAAGTATATGAGGAACACCAGTTGAATCAGATGGCGGTGTACGTAAAACTACACCAAATGTTTTATTTTCGTCATCATTTAAAACACTTAATAACTGAGTACCAGTTTTAACATGTTCCCAAAGACGTGTAACTGATGCAATTTCAGCGACTGGCTCCTCACGAACAAGGCGAAAATTATTAACTACTTCCCCAAGTTTTCGTGATGTAATCGTTGGTGTACCAGTTGCAGCTACCATGGCAATCGTACAACATGAACGAGGACGACGTTGAATACGTGTTGACATTGATGATGTGGTTCCAGTCGTCCAGGAACGCCTTACTGAAGACAAAGCATTATTAGTAGCACGAGCTGTGAGGGATGTTGAAAATGGAGCAGTGACTGAGGTAGTGATGAACGCACCATTCTTGATTAAAGATCTCTTTGACATTTTTCTGTGATAGTATGTCGAGATTGACGGGGACGTGCTAAAGGGGTAACCGAACTCAGTCAATTGTAATGAGAATGAAGAGACAAGTGGGTGAGATGGAAATGTGGGCGATTTCACCGATTATATCTGGGCTTAACTTTTAACTAGGAAAGAGATCAAAAAGATACTACACGTGTAAACGTTTTTCAAGGAATGAGTTGAGAATCTCAGTATTACTGTGAGCCCACAGTCGGTATTTTTGCGGTCATCTTTAGTGATGTTCGCGACGTTTTTTCAGGCAAAATTTCAACCATAAAATATACAAAAATTCATTTCTTCATTTCTTCATTCCGCTCTGTATTTTTTTTTTTGTGAATACAATCACTAATGATGTTCTCTTTCCAACGACAACATCAATAATATTTCATCAAAAAACATCAGTAATATTCACAATTTACAATAAAAGCACATATTGAAAAAAAATTAAAATAGATTTGACAAATGTCCAGAACAGTAAAGACTGGAAACAAGTGTACTTGGATGAGATTGTAAAACGTGATTGCGGATTAGCGTACATCCTCTTTGAAAGAAAGTTAATTTTGATAAAATGAAACCATTGACGAAGCAGATCCACGACAGATAAACAAACAATGTAAAGTTCAGTTGGTCTTCTACTCCATTAATGCACATGGAACCAAATTAATAATATTAATAGGAAATATTATTTCCTTACCCTGACGTGACTGTCGAAGGACATGGCTTTGATGGTTTCATAAAATCCCCAGCCCTTGTAAGAAAATCTCTTTCACTCTTTTCTTGTTTACAAACACAAACATCAGTAGGTTTACATTTCGTCCCTGATTCCGAACAACCTTCTGGTAAATCCCATGATTCTTTTTTACCATGTAATACACATACCCATATAACAGCAGTATAAACTTTGACATGACATTTAGCTTCAGGTTTCATATCATCCTCAGTAGCACATTCATCAGTTTCAACTAAACTAGATCCGCACATCCGGAACGGACACCGAAGAGTTCCATTATTGGGATCGATAGGTTCATCTACACATTTTGATATATCATAAGAATGTCGGCATGCTACGGTTTTACCATTATTTCCATCTGCTCGTACACTTCCAGACATCAATTCGGGGGCGTAATCTGCTGATTTAACAGACCCTGATTCAACTTCAACTTCAGGGATAATTATTGTTCCTTGACACCAATGAACAATCATTAAAAGACAGATGATTACTGTTGGATTTTTAAACATTTCTTGCTTCGTCATTTTATTTTCACTTTTGTATTTTTTTTTTTTGTTTTTCTGTTCGTTCCTGGTTTACTCAGTTTTGCTCCGTTGTTGTTGAGTGTGACTTGAATGATTCATAAAAAAAAGAAACATAATAAAGAAGCCCTTCTTTCTCCATTTATACCGACACTCGTGTGGCCTACTGAATGAATTTGAAAGCCTTTCAGCAGACGTGAAAATGTCCAATGATTTCCTTGGCTGCTATTCCATTCAATTCTAAATCTGGTGCACTCTGTGAGAGAAACAGGAGGGGAAGGGGGAGGAATCTTTTCCCCTCTGCTCTGCTCTGCTCTGCTTCCTTTTTCTGACTAAGAATTGCATTTTCTTCCATAATTTCGGACGAAAGATATCTCTTTTAGAATTAAAAGAGGACCTCCCGTTTTTTAAAAAGCAATGCGAGGAACAAGGAGGGGGTGGAGACGGACAAATATTGCCATATGATGTTATAATTTTTTTCAAATCATCATCCATCCTTTTAAAAAAGGAAGGAAAATGTATAGACAGTCAAGGGTGTTTTGAAATACCTGATCATGGTGATGATAGAGAGTGATTGTCGAGTTATATCGTCTAAATTTGGTTGATTTGGAGAGCACGATTCAACTGCTGGTTGTGGACGTTGGAGAAAAATCCTACCCGCGTGACGTTTCTCATCGATATAATGATATAAAAAAGAAGAGAGTCTACCAGAATTTCTTCCTTGTTCAATTAGTTAACGGTATTTTCGGTACTGTATTCATAAGAGAGTCGGTATCCGACGGTTGTATATATGGATATATGGATATATAGATATATAGATATATAGATATGTACAGATATCTATTTGAAGAACGTAGTGACTTTCGGATAGATTTAGTATAAAACGAACGTGTCCGTCCCTAGAAAGTTGTTCAACAGTCCAAATAAAACAACGGGAAAAGTAACAAGCCAAAACACTTATTCGATGCAGAGAAGTAGTAGAAACCATTTACGATCAAAACTTCACAATTGTGTTTGCCAAAGCCCACTATTAGTGGGATTTGGCAGACCCAAATTGCAAGGAATAAAACTCATTACCTGAACAACCTACTGGTAAAACGAACTTTTAATATTTTGCATCAGGTTTATCCCAGAAACCAGTACCATATTTTGAAGCTTCAATTGTACATTCAGAAATGGCTGGATACAAAGGATGACATAGTTCAGCTCTAACAAATACCACACACATGGTTTCACTGGTCACCAATAATAACTACGTGATGCGGGTAAAGATTCACCTACACATTTAGACCATCATCTGATAATCATCAATATACTCTGTTCATAGGCGAGCCAAGATTAGAATACTATGGAGATTACTCCTACTCGATTGCTACACTTAATTCCTTGCATAGTTCTTGTTCTATCGTCTACATTACCTCCTAGTCACTGGAGTAAATCCTGTGAATAGTGACGCCTGAAGCAGAAAAAAAAGTTTACATTATGGGTTTCTGATACATACATAAAACATCCATTAGATTATGGATTTATAACTGTTACGGGGCATAGGTACTTCAGAGTAAATTAAACAACACGATACAGAGTCAGTGTGAGTCAGAGAGCACTATCTGAGCCGGAACAAAATCTTTTCATCACGAATCATGCAAATTTGAATGAAAGATACTACATTGACGAATGTTTTTTTTTTGTTTGCGTACTGCTGTTGTCATTCTATTTTTTGGTGCCGTGCTGCGCGTGCAATGCTTGTTCATGTTTGACTATAGTGCAGTGGATTTGTCTAAATAGGAACGAAGGACATGTTCAATCGGATTCTTTGATGCATTAGTTTGTATAATGTTGATAAAAACGCCTTTTCTGGAAACGTGGGCACGATGAACCATGGAAATGAAATGAGAACTTTTGTTCAACATGAATGTCTTTCATTTTTCTTTTTCATTTTACTGTCCATTTTTCTTCGTAGGCAGGATTTTGTTCCGCTGAAATAGATACGTCTTAAAGCGATAGAAACAAGACTATACATTCAGCGCATGGAGAAATAAGTTCCTTTAACGAGATTCTGATCTGGACGGGATGATGTGTGATGAATGGTAAATAAATAAGGCGAACATGCAACAGATGGATTTTTCAAGCATCAAACACGTTTAAAACAAACTAAGCAAAATTGTTGTTTCACACAGTCAATAAAAAAATAAAAGTGATGACTCTATTGGGTGTTTTCTTTACTTAGCCTTTCTCTCACGTAAATGCTTGGTGATGGGATTCATGACGACAGGGTCGGCACCAGACTCAGTTTCCTTTCCTTCAGATAATTTCTCGGTAGCTTCTTTCCATTCCTTGCTGATAGTTGATGGAAGTTTTCCCCCAGCATTTTGACGCCATTTCATCATCAAGAAAGCTGAAAACATAATAGTGCTTATACCTCCAATGACTTGATATCTTTGAGGAATATAGTTAAAACGTGGCCACGGCGTCCAGTTCGTGTTTGAACGATCGATGCGATTCATTTTGTTATTGAAGTTGAAGTTATATCCGTTTCCGATGTTGGGGATTCGCGCTCGCTATCAGCCGCTATCAGTCGCTATCAGTCGCTATCAGTGAAGGTTGCTGAAATAAGAAGCAATAAAGTTAAAGTGCTTGGGCGCGATCGATGGAGGAGTGCGATGAGCGAGGGTGATTTCAGCAAAAACAACCAATAACCTGTGTCCCACCAACGTTTATGAATACAGTAACAGATTTCCTGTACACAACTTTTTTGTGTAAATGTTTTGTAATGATTGTATGACAGTGTAATTGGGGGCGATGAGTTATTGTAAATTATTCACGTGCTGGTGTATACCCTCGTTGTATAAAAATCCCAAAAATTTAAAGGAATAGACGTGTGACCTGTACAGTATTAGACACACACATGTACATACTGTACTTATTTTTATAATGGAGAAAATTAGAAATTTTAACTAAAATGCAATAATATTGCATTTCATCATTAGTAAAGAGAACCTGTACTACTGTACTTGAGAAACATTGATTATTGAATTATGGGGTGTTGATCTGCAAGTTGATTGATTTCGAATTGGTGCAGATGCCACCAATATTCGGCCTGCTATAATTAAAGAGCCATGTTATATATATGACCTAATGAACCTGACCTTATGAACCCTTCTTGTTCCCCCCAACATCGACACCAACCTCAAAAATAATTCTTGTCTTCGCGAAGAATATCAGTCATAGATCAACTTGTGAAAACAAGATTAATGTGCACACCATCTGTCTACAGGCAATAATATCAAGCAATCCATCTGACATTAGAAATGGCATCTGATGACATCGTCACCGGTAAAGGAAAACAGCAGTCGATTTCAACGGACTCATCATCTTCAACTGCAACAGCACCAGCAATCGCACCAACTAAGAGAAAAGTACTAAAACGTGTGCGTAAGAACAAGGATAAAATTAATGAAGACACAGCAACTAGTACAACACCGAAAGAAACACCTGCTTCACTATCTATTAATCTAGGTGCAGACGTATTCAAGACTTTGACTTCATCACGTATTTACTTAATTCTTCTGCTACTCCGATTCTTACTTATTTTTGTCACACCCGCTTCATTGGAAGGTACTGAATTCTCTGATGGTGTTGATACTCTAGCTGCTTCTTTACTTCCTGGTATCAGTTCATCAGGGTCTGATCCATTACTTACTATCCCCCCTCCAGGATTGGGTGATGACGGTGAAAATCGAACACGTTCTATCGTAGGTGCTTTCGTTTCTTCAGGTATTCCTTACATGGGCGTTAATGTATGGTGTACTAAAATTGTTAAATCATGTAATCCACAATCTATTGGATATTTTGCATTATATGCACCACGAGTTTGGATGTTTTTCCTAAGCCTTATAACTGATGTACTGCTCGTCCGTTGTTTCGCTGTATACGAAGGTGAAAATGCTCAATTTGCTTTAATCACCTATGCAAGTACTTGGACTACTTTGTTAGGAATGACAAGGAATATGAACTTTTCTCTAGAAGCTATGTGTGTCACTATGTTAATCGCTGCTTGTTTTGGATGGAAACCAAATGTAGCTCGTCCTGTTTTCTGGTTATCTGCAACAGCACTTTCTTTAGGTATTTTCTTAAGACCTTCATTTGCGTTCTTCGTGTTCACACCAGTTATTTTCCTAGCGTCATTATCTGGAAAATCTGGTATTTCAACTTTGCGTTATGTACGTGCAGCTTTAGAAGGATTTGCTATCTTTGGATTCTGGATTACTATCTGGATTTCAGTTGATTCTGTATACTTCGGTACATTTAAGTTACGCTTTGGTGGAATTCCCATGACCAGCTTTGATATGTTTTTGGAGTATTGCACAAAGGGTTTGCCGTTTTCTTACAAGGGACAATTAGTGCTTACGCCCATCAATGCATTAAGGTCTGTTGCTAACCGCCAATTTTTATCAACGCTTACGATGAATACATCTCCTGGTCAGATGTTTTTATCACTTCCTGCTATTCTAGGACCGTTGTTCATTATTCTTATTCGTGAATCTTACGATGGAATGAAAGTAGCAATGAAAGAATTGATGACGGAACTGAAACAAGTGGCAAATTCTAAAAAAACAAAGAAAAAGAAATCTAAAAAAGCTGGAATGACAAAGGAATTAGAAGATGAATTATATGTTTATTTCGATACTATTCAAACTACATTCTTACTTGGATTATTAATTGAAGTTATGCAAAATCATGACCGATTGGGAACATTATCATTAATATCATTAATTACTCCTTGTATTATTTGTATATCTGGAAGAGTATTCGGTCCTGATTCGTTTTCTAAACTACGAACTTTACAAATTGCATTCTCAGTTTGTATGGTTATATTTTATGGATTTTTAAATCAATCTGGAATTCCAAACGTAATGTTAAAAGCAGGTGCTGGAAAATTAGATATCATTCCAAACAATGCTGACCTTGTCGTTTATCGTGGAATTATAGGACATCGATCATTACTTGGACCGAATATGAAAAATATCAGTGTACATTCGGGAGGGGATTCGTTACTTGATTTAATGACCAAGCTACGTGAAGTTAAAAATGCAGAGGGCTATGACGAAAGTAGGTTATTGGTTCTTGCTGCAGGTACTTTGAAAATGAAGGACACTGATTTTGAACATGTTGGAACGGGTGCTTGGGGACATATGTCGGTTACTGATTTACCTAGTAATGTTGATGATGCTGTCAGAAAGAGTTCACTGCAAATGTATCGATTCATTGGTGATGAAGATGAGGCCATTATTCGTGATAATGAAGAGGCAGCTGAGAAGGAGGAAATGGAAAGAGAAGAACGATTGGGAGGTGACGATGCATCTGATGAAGACGAATTGTAAAATGAGTCTCGTTTTCTGTTTATTGAAAGGAGACAACGATAGATAAGCAGTTAAGAAAATGAGAAACTGCAGTCTAACGTGCGCACGTACATACAAGCGATGTTATTCACAGGGAAGGAAGGACGACGGGGAGTATTTTTTGTGATTGTTTATAATTTAGCAGAGTACGAGTCATCTGCATTTCCACTTTTTTGTTGTTTTTCACGTTCATCATTGTTAGGAACTTTGAGCGGACCGACTTCGCCAGTAAACCATTGATGGGGACGTGCAATTCGTCTATCATTATCATCTAAAAACTCTTGCCAATGAGCTAACCAACCGACACATCTACCAATAGCGAAGAACATTCCAAAGAATGAAGGATCCACACAAAGTGTTTTATAAATGATTCCTGAATAGAAATCGATATTAGGATAGAGTTTTCTTTCAACAAAATAATTATCATTCAAAGCTGCTTTTTCTAACGTTGTAGCAACGTCAATAAGTGGATCTCGTGTAGAATTATTATCAGATTGTAATACTTGTTGTAACAAATGACGAACAATTTTTGCACGTGGATCGTACGTTTTATAAACTCGATGGCCAAATCCCATTAAAAGTTCTTCACGGTTCTTCACTTTTTCTAAAAATTTAGGTACGTTTTTTGAATGGCCTATGCGTGTTAACATGTGTATTACTGCTTCACATGCTCCACCATGTAATGGACCGTATAATGCTGCTGTTCCTGATGATAACGATGAGAACACATCAACGCCTGAACTAGATAAATGACGAACTGCAGATGTGGAACAATTTTGTTCATGGTCTGCATGTAGAACTAAAAGAGTGTCTAACGCACGAATGAGAACAGACCGTGTTTTGGAACTCATACTTCGCAATTGGGTTGTGAATGCTTGTTGAAAAAATCGTTCAGTATATGACAAAGGTTTTTGTTGTTTTCTGAAATCATTCTGATAAGTTGTACCGCTGGTATGATGAAGAATAAGAGCTGCAAGACTGGGCATAATACCCATTACAATATGAATAACTTTTATCCGTGCTTTCGTACTCGAATAAACAGACTGTCCATTAATTGCAGGGTTGAGCTCAGGATATGCGGCAGTGAGTGAAGCAAGAGCGGTTACAAGAATTGTCATGGGATGAGCTGACTTAGGAAAAGACTTGACGATTGAAATAACGTGGGAAGGAATTGTAGTGTTATTAGAAAGAGATGTACAAAATTCTTCAAGTTGATGACGAGTCGGAAGATATTTGAATAATAAGAGATAGGCGACTTCATCAAAAGTTGTTGTGGTCGCCAAATCCTCAATTGGATACCCTCGATATCTTAGAATGCCTGCAGACCCATTCAGAAACGTAATTGATGATTTGTATGCTAAAGTGGTTGCAAGCCCTGGGTCGTACAGTTTTGGGACTCCCGCTTTGTGCAGGTTACTTGAACGCACTGGTGTCGATGGTGCTGTCGGAGAGACTTTTACAGGCTGTTTGAACATATTTGGGATACTTCTTCCTCCTTCAGGCATTTTTCAGAATTCTGTGAGTAAATAAGATGAAATTAAAATGGAGAGAAAAATGTTGAGTTGAGGTCTGCTCCTTGTCCTGTTAGTTTGATGCCTTCCTAAATTGGGAGGTAAAGAAGGGTTGATTTTTTGAATGGCTTTTCCCAGTTGTGGAATCATCAATGAATTTTTGAATCTGATTTACTAAAAATCATCTGATTTTTGAATACAGCATAATAATAATATTACAGTACTTTATGTACTGTAAGTTTCTCAGGGTGTTCAATGACACACGTTTCATCTTTGGGCTACTTGAATTGACTACAGTATTTTGAGTGACGAAAACACCCTTTGTAGAAAGGAGAATAAAACACGTGGCATAACAAGTAGTGGTTGTTACATGGTCAGGAGGGAAATATTACCAGATGGTAGTGGTAATAACACCGGACGGCCAATATTATCGGAGACAACCTTGTCACATGGCTGTTTTTACAAATACATATTTTTTTTCTCTTTTTTTTCTCCCCCTCGTTTTCCTCATCGTTGCGCTCGATGAAGGTTAACGTAAACCCTACAATACGATATAGCCTTCCTAACAATTTCGATGTAACTTTAACATGCCCGTCAGAAAAAGATTGTCTGACTCTAGCAGAAGAAGCTGTGAAACCATGTTCTGAAATCGGAACCGGATTAATTATATTTATATCGAGATCATAATTCGCAGATAATTGTTTTCATAATGTAACATCGCCTATCCGCCATTTACTAAATCTCCAGTCACCCCCACATACAATACCCGTGGCATTGAATCGAGATTTCAGGTATGAATAATTCGTATAACACCAACAGTAGGAGCGAGAGCACAGTACAATTGTATCAGTAGTTGAAGCAGATAGAAGAACAGAACAGGAGTAGAGCGGTGAGGTCAGTACATCGGTGCTTCTTTATTTTCGATACAGAGCATCAGATACTAACTGCTTAAATAGCAGTTAGTAGATAACAATACAACATTAATAATGGTGACACGTAATTATAGTAGACGTAATATTACATATATATTAAATGGGGGTCTCATTCAGTTACAAATGTTTGTATCTTAAGCGGTCGTGTTAAAATAACAAATATTTGACAAATCATTAGAAAAATTCCCAGTCATATCAATACTCCTTCCATTTCAACCAAAATTTGTTTCTGAAATTTTGGTTTCAACGGCTCCACCTATATATACAGAGTATTCCATTGAATATACACAGCTGTAAAGATTCTGTTAGAGCAATGTCTGATTTAGTCAAAGGATCCGCTAGATTAACGTTTCCAGGTATCCAAGATATGTTTTCCACCAATCCTGTTTGGAACTCATATCGGATACAGACAAAGTCCCCTCTAATATATCGGTCGATAGAATTTCTCTGGATAGAGAGAGATGTAAATAAGTACTTTGAATCTACACATAGTCTGACTTCGATATAAATATTCTGTAATTCAGAGTAGGCTTGATAAATCACTTTACCTTCATCTATACCTTCAGAAGGTGCCAGAATTTTCGCAGCTGGCACACTTTTAACAGGCCTTTTATATTTATACGAGATCCATGATATAGGATGGTAAATATAATTTAGCTTTAAATATCCCACAAGCAGTCCAGTGATAATTCCCAACTGACCATGTTCATCCTTTCTTGATGAATCGGAAAATACGATTATGATCAAATAGTATGGGTTTCCGTCCGTCCGTCTTGGATACCAGATTGTTATACCAATCTGCTTCATATTTCTTAAAATATTTGTCTGTTCGATTAGGTGAGATACCTTTATCTCGGGTGATTTTGCTGCAAGTAACTAGAGTAAAATGAGCACAATGGAGAAGACGAAATTAAAATCCATCCTAGTGAGCTATTGATTGAAGCAAATACAGATTTCTCAATTGAATTGACTGGTTGCTCAGATTCATTGCGTTGCTGTCGTGTAGTCTTGCATTCGTTAATTGCCTCAACTTTGTCATCTGCATCAGTTGATATAATGAGGTCTTAATGTTGGACTGTATTAATGCGAAAGAATATTAATTTTTAGGACCATTGTTGATGGTTCCGAGCTTAAATTTATTATCAGAAGCATATAGGAATACTTGTGCACGGTTTCCAATGCCTGCCGCTTTGAGATTGTGGACAGTCTTTGCTACGATCAATACTAATTTACCTGATTCCATTTCAAAAAATGGCTGAGGTACATGATGCAGTGCAGTTGGCCGTCAAGATTGTACTGGGCACGACTGCTTCTGATCTCAATTCCCAAAAAGCGCACCATGTCACGTTTTGTCACATTTTGGTCACGTTATTATATCACGCGGTTACGTTTTCATGTTTTGCATAGTTTGACCATTTGAACGTCTGTCCACGTGTCAGCAGACAGTTGTACACCGTATAGTATAGTAACTTACTGTACTCATTGCGCTGTATGCGCACTTCAGCCGTCGCATGACGGGCGAAGCTTTCTTAAGAGGTCTTTTTGACCCAAAACCACTTTTACTTTAATAAAGACAAGCACTCTTTGGTCTGAATCTGACCCCGAACTTGCACTTCGTCATCAATAACGAAGCCCTTTCGGCCACGACAGTATTCCAACCTCATGTGCGCGAGTCGATCAACCGCGCCTTACAAGCGTCAACACTGGTCCGACGCCATCCAAAGTCGTGTTCGTTCCCTCCGCCCTACAAGCGTAACATGATACGGACATCGTCCATTTTCTTCACACCCCTGTCATCGACAGTTGCTCGAAGACACCAACATTGTGGTGGACGCCACCTAAACAATAACTCAACCCAACCCCCTCCTCATTTGGTGGAGTGCTTTGCCATTCACGTAGGATACTGCGGGACGAAGGCCCGAATACCCTTAGTACCGGCTCCCTTCTCCCAGCCTAGAACCAACTAGGTGGAGATTGACTTAGGATGGATAAAAATACAACGGGCATACCGAAGCCCGGGTTAAGAAAAACCCGATCTGCGACGGGTAGCCTACCCGCGGGATCGTCTAATGATTCCCGCGCAACTACAAGAATAGGTTCTGTGGATACTTCCGCACCGTTAGTTGGAAAACTCACTCGTGAGGAACCCATACAACGCATTTGCGGCGAAGAATCCGTGGAGCTCAAGAAATGAATAACAGACTTAAATTTACGTCTGGAAGAAGAACTTACTCGAAAGCCCGATTTTGAGGAGGAATTTAAAAACCTCCTCCAGGAGCTTACGATTATTAAGTTATCTCTATCCGAAAAGATGACCTCTCCAACATAGTCCGTCGCCGAATCCGTAAAATCATTACGTTCGGACGTCAACGCACTCTTGGAGTACGGTACGCAACAAAACTCGAAATTCGAGGTGGAACAAGAAACAAAAGACATGAATCTTAATACCGAAGCAGGTCAGGAAGATGCACCTCAACGTCTACGTTTACCGTCTCAACGGGCCTCAGCCGTACATCGTGACACCAACGCAAGATAAAATAAAGTGGGTCACGCGTGTCACGCTCGCACCGGTCAAACCCGTCGTCAGGATCGCGACGTATACCCAACTTCGACTCTTCATCGTCAGAAGAGGATGACGAAACAACAGGCCTTGACTTGGATATTATCGACCTGACCATACCGTTCTTTG
>JAULBU010047573.1:0-13412 GCA_032358235.1 Odonthalia washingtoniensis | reverse complement strand
CAACGGTACATTCACCGCTTCTTCCAGATGACAAATGGAAAATTCCACTGCCGGTCTTACGTCGATAAGCGTGTACGACGACAAAGATTTACCTTTCATATCTAGTCCGACGTGAGTTTTTAATCTTCTAATATCTACCAAATCCTCGACTGAAATTCTAAATTCCTGTCCCACTTCTTCTATTCCATTCTTTTCTTTGTCATTTCTACTCTTAATTACAGAGTTGCCATTTAAGAATGCGTCATAGTCGTATTCAGAAACATTTATCCTTGATTTCATAGGTCCGCACGCGATACATCCAGGACGGGAAGTACCTTTAAGTTTGACAGATCTGAAAGGAGTATCCGAGCCCGCTGCATCAAATAACAACAATCTCCCTATCAATGGTTCAGACCCCTTGAATTTCGAGACAATTTTAATAGCTTCGAGTGCCATCAACATACCAATAACACCAGGTACAGGTCCTAGCACACCAGCAGAATCACAAGAACCAACACAATTTGGAGGAGGAGCTGCAGGAAACACACATCTGTAACAACCATGATTTGAAACATGAACTGAAAGTTGTCCTGACAATCCGATAGCAGCACCTGAAACAAGAGTAGTGCCAGTAACAGCACATGCGTCACCGACAACATATCTTGCATTCACATTATCAGTACAGTCTAACACAACATCGTAATTTCCATCAGTTAATACACTTTCAGCATTTCCTGAATGCAGTCCTTCTGTATCTGTTTCAGAGATAATTGGATGATGGATATTTACGTGGGGGTTACGAGTACGGAGTGCATTGGTAAGTGATTTGATTTTAGTTTCATTGACATCGGTTATTGTGTACGCTATTTGACGATGGAGATTACTTGATTCGACAATATCTCTAGGTCGATCGATGAGAGAGAGTGTGCCTACTCCAGCGCCAGCGAGATACATTGAGGCTGGAGTGCCTAATCCGCCTAGGCCGATTATGAGAATACGTGCTTTCTTCAGTCGTTGCTGAGATTCCATGCCGAATTGTGGTAGAATGAGCTGCCGTGAGTATCGTTTAATTTCGTCATTGTCCAACTCTTCTACCTCTTCTTTCTTCCTCTCTTTCCCGTCAGCCATTTTTTTCAATCGTTGTGGTTGAAATACACATACAATGATAGGAAAGCAGCTGTGGTGACGTAGGAAGAAAGAGTGGTGACAAAATTTTATTTGTATTTATTTTCGTTTTAGGTTAGTTTTTTTTTATCTAAAAATGCTATCATCAAGCAACATACTGATAAACTGTTCGCTTGTCAGGTTGTCTTTCCAAATATTCTCTTTCCACGAGACTTTCAATCCGTTTCTTAATTTCCTGTGGGTTTGGTTCGAATCGTGACGATAACATATTAGTAACTTCCACGATCAACTTGTTGTGATCGAGTACCTTACGGTTTTTCATAACTCTTACAATGACCGTATCTATAACCGGACGCCGGTCGTCATCAATCTTAGATTTTGTCTGATTCTTTTCAATTTCATTCTCCTTCCTTGCACTGACAACTTGCAGCTTCACTCTTCTATTTCTATTATTGAAA
This sequence comes from Odonthalia washingtoniensis, assembly GCA_032358235.1. Lineage (NCBI taxonomy): Eukaryota > Rhodophyta > Florideophyceae > Ceramiales > Rhodomelaceae > Odonthalia > Odonthalia washingtoniensis. Next base: position 11,850 of record JAULBU010047573.1, on the reverse strand, counting down.
TCTTGATTAAAAAAAAATCGATCATCTGGCTTTATTTCTTTGTCCTTAGAATCTCTTTTCAATACACGATATTTCGTCATAGCTAAAGTCTGCAAATGTCTTATTAATTCGGTATGGGGGATCCTAGTCATTTGTAATATTTCTCGATATGTTATACTCTGTTTATCATTAAATAGCATTAATATACATACACATAGTGCAGGAACACTTACAAAATCGAATATTCTATTACCATCAGGACCAAATCTTCCTCTCATATCAGCACTTCCTAATTCACCTTGCCATGTTAATTTTCGACCTTCATGTTTCTCATAATAAAATTGTTGGTATCTATCAATACATTGCGTTACAGTTGATGGTAGTTCAACGGGTGCACTAGGTGAAATAGGCCAACTCATATTGGTTAAAACGCAAACGTTAAGATCAATACCATACATATCAATACCTTGTTGATTCACACGTTCTTTAAATGTAGTTGTAGAGTCTTCACTTATTTTCATATCACTAAACATAACTTCCATTTTTTGTGTGTACATATATCCACAGTCCATTTTCATTTTAGCGAGGAACAATCGTTCAGCATCTGATGATCCAGCTTTTGTGTAGAGCAATCTTTTTGTTAGATGTAGTTGATAATATCTTTGGAATGCATCTTTCTCATTCAAATATCTGAATAATGCCATAACACCTTCAAGTTTACCCTCTATTTCATCATCACTGCTACCTTTGAAATCCTTTCTTAACAGTTTATCCACGTACAATGATACGTATTCCGCAGCGTCTGAGAATCCATTTAGGAATTTTTCAAACGCTTCCTTCACAGTTGACACGAACTTTTTATCCGGAATTCCTGTCGGTGGCGGTGCTATTGAAATTGAACTGGACGCCGCAGCCGCCGGTGAGGACGATGCATTTCCACCAGTACCAGTATAACATCCTGCACCCGCAGAAGAAGAAGACCCCATTGTATTCCCAGCCACCATTGATAACAAAGGTCCTCTTTCACCCACACCGCCCATTTTACCCCCAGCACCCGCACTTGTCGCCCCGACACCTTCAACCGACGCCACTCCAGACCCACTACCTGTTCCATACATAAACGTCCCTTGCATCCCAGATAGCCCATGGTGCGTCCCGATACCACCCGCGCTACGGACGACAGAGGCCGGTAATGTGAATGACGAGTTAAGGACACGTTCATACTTCTCCTTGAGAGAAAGAACAGCACTGACCAATGCCACAGGGTCCCTTGCATGCTCTGGATTGTTGATGATTTCAATGCCTCTTTCCAAAACTTCCTTTTTCAGATTCGTTCGTAGCATGTTTTCCCCATTCTCAATGTCTCTAAACAATGTATACATAAGTCTCAGGTCATTCAATTTATCATTCCTTAGCATACTGATAAGTCCCGAGTTTTCCATATCAATTAATTTCGTCATGTATTTTGAGATCAGTTCACGTTCAGTCACCGCACGTACCTTACCAGCAGTCTGTGGTTCTAAATAAGAATCAACACGTAACCGTTCCTCATATAACCGTCTACTAGCTTTGTGTAAATAATCCGAACATGTAGAATCAGCAAGATAAAGAGTTGCTTCACGTGCGTAAAATTGACGAGTTCGTTCAAGAAATACATCTTCAAATACAGCGCCATAAACAGATTTACCGGTACTCGTATTTCCAAGTTGTGCGAGCATGCGTGTAATGGCACGCATGAGTGGTGTGTCGACAGTTTCGCCGGTACGTTCTAAATCAATAGCTGTTAGTAAAGCATGGGATAATCGAGTAAATATAGTTGAATCAGATATGACGACATCACGAAAAAGTTCAATACCTAATTCGAAAACTGATTTATGACCACGTGCTTTAACGTAATACCTGTCCATGTACATGAGTACGTCACGGACATGAGCTAAACTGAGTTCGAACCATGACCATTGACGTTGAATTTCTGGTAGGAATGCTGGTGGGTCTGTTGATGCGATTTGAGAAGCAACGCTTTTTAGATGGTCTGTTTGTAAACGAGTCAGACGTGTGTATAGAAAATCTCCGTGTTTGTGAATTACCATATTGTATGAGTAGCGATACAGTTGTTCGAATGATAGGTTGGAAGTGTTACGTTTGTTTATCTCTGTGATTGCATGCTCCAAGGTGGACCATGTAGTTTCCGCAAAGTTGGGATCCAACCGTACCTGGTGTGGGAAAGATGCAATGGTGAAACTACCAGTAGCTCTTCGCGTCATCGTTGAATTCTTCTTCTCTTCTCTTCTCCTCTGTTCTCTTTCGTATCCGATATATTGTTTCTGTCGACGTTCGGTGGTTCAGGCAACAGACGAGAAAGACCGCGCTTGAGTATGATGTCTCGCAAAGACGTGACAAAATGTGGCTGAGAACCTAATGGTCTGTCGACAATGACGTCAACGATAAAGATTTTGGTGAAGAACGAGAAGGCCGTCCCTTTTTAGTCGTTTTTTCGTTTTAGGTTCGTTGTTTGTTGGAGCATGTCGAGAGCTGAAAATGAAAATGTCCAAAAATTGAAGTGACCAATGGTATTAAGTGGACGCGTTTTTTAAACGAAACGAAACCTTAACGTACACGTGTAGCCCTTATTTCATCAATTTTCAATGTTTGTTCATTGTTTTTGAAAACAATTGAACAAAATTTGTAATTTAATGTTGTTCAATTGTTTTCAGTCGTTTAATTTCAAAAAAGGTTTTTTGAAACTAAACGACTGTAATTTATCTGTTATGTAAACTTTAGAAAACAAAAAGTCGAAAACACAGAATACAAGCAATCTGGTCACGTGATTTTTTGTGACTCATGGCAGTCACGTGACCACACGTACTGTATTCACTGTTATATATTTTCATTACAGAATTCATAAACGCTTTACTTTTCTCTTTTTTATAAATAAAAATAAGGGACTTTTATCAATTGTGTTTTTTTAGAAAAACCGAGATCAAAATTAAATTTAGTGATCCAAATCTTTTTGATCACTTTGTCTCCAATCACAGAGTACCAATCAAAACCGTATGGGGAAACCACCAACCAACGCCAACTGTTGTTGGACAACTGTGCACAAACGATGCCATCTATATACCAATCCTTCGTTACCCCCGCCCCCATTATTGTTCGCGTGTCTTTCGACCACAACCTGACGACGGTGACAAGCAGTCGTCAGTTTCCATCAGCAAACTTTCCTTCATTCTCCGAAAGCAACCATCCACTTATCTCTGACAGACAGACACAGCGAAATTTTTTACAAACCCACTGGAATCAACATCCCCTATTCCTACCTAATCTCTTCCATGCAGGCGAATCCCCAATCACAGGAAATGATCTTGCTGCTCTTTCTGAATATCATTTCCATCATGCACGTCTAATTCAACATCATCCCAACGACTCAACCAATCCATACACGCTAACACACGGCCCTTTCCCAGAATCCATCTGGTCATCACTTCCTGAACATAACTGGACACTACTTATTCAGAATCTCGAACGCAGCGTACCTTCTGTAAATGAATTAATCTCATCATTTAATTTTCTACCAAATTGGCGTGTCGATGACATTCAAGCAAGTTTTGCAGTCCGTGGAGGAGGTGTCGGCCCACATGTTGATAACTATGATGTATTCCTTGTTCAGGTAGCTGGAACACGAAGGTGGAAAATATCAAACACAGCTATTCCTCCGGATAAGGAATATCTCGTTCCAGATATTGATGTACGTGTTTTGAGTGACACTTCTTCACTGGATGAGGAATATGTCTTGAAAGCGGGTGATGTCATGTACGTTCCTCCCAGATTCCCACATCATGGTACTAGTATGGATGATAACTGTATTACTCTCAGTGTTGGGTTCAGAGCACCATCGGCGGCGTATTTATTGTCTTCTTGGGTGGAACATCTAAGCGAATCTCATCAATTAAACGATGTTTTTTACACGGACGATACAAAGGATCTCGTGAATGGGATTCAGGACCCAGGTAGAATTACGTCACAGGCTGCTGCAAGGGCATTGGACCTTGTGTCAAAGTCGTTTCAAGCGGGAGGTAGTGATGAATTTAAGGCATGGTTCTCGCGCGAGATGAGTAGAAGGAAGACGAACGATGAATACGAAGATGATGACATGTGTTATGAATCGGGAGATGAAGATTATGGTATTGATAATATAATAAATACTGTTTTCCGACCTGAATATGAAATGGAACATTTACGCGTATGTCAAAAACCAGGCTCAGTATTCATGTATCTAATGGATGATGATAGTACAGGAAAATGTACGATGCTTATCGACGGGGACGATTGGTCTGTTGAGCATGTGAATGTTGCACGGTTTCTCTGTAATGAACGTCGGAGAGAGTGTCATCAGTACGTCGCATTGTCAAACCAGTATCGATCATTTGAAGCTCTCGTGAGTCAGCTGTTTAAAGCAAAACTTCTTCAACTTCTAGATATTAACCCTGATTTTGAATCTGAAAACGACATGGAGGGTTCGAATTTCAAAAATGTTGAAGATGGTGAGGGCTCCTAGTTGAACGCTATACATATTCAACAGACATGACAACGCTCCAAATTTTCATACAATTGCATTCCTGAACGTCTGAGTGAGGTATCGTTTACGGTTATGGACTGAACCACTTCTAATTATATCGTTGCCGGTTGTTTCAAGTTTGATTTAAAATCATTCGATGCTTCTTCATCTTGTTTCGTTCATCACTCATTAACGATAAATACGGTAGTTCTTGTAGAGTCGCAAATATAGGAGGAACCTGGCGAGATCCTACAATTAGCTGCCATGTCGGGGCAAAAGCTTAGCTTGAAGCGCTTTTTTCTTTCTTCCGACAAAAAAAAGAACCTCTTGCAACGGTCACCAGAATTTCTGTCTTCCTAAACGTCATTATATCTTTCAGAAAGATGTTTTCTGTACTCATCAGCACGAATGAATCCTCCATCCCAATTTTTTTTGCTCAAACAATCAAACATCAACCACATTAGTCTTATTAAAAAAGTTTGGGAAGTCGGCAAGACGGTTTCTTCTGTTCTACTTTCATTCCTCTAAAACAGACACATGGGTTCACAGGACCACTCAGCACTGGTGAAATTTAAAATTTACTCCTGCCGTCTTCAAGCTTATTTATATCATCTCAAAAAAAGGGAAAAAGTGAATCAACATCCAATTTACCAACCATCCCCCTTCATCGACACAACATCGGATTGACTTTCATTGCCACAACTATCGGATTGACTTTCATTGCCGCAACTATCGGATTGACTTTTATTGCCACACAGTATAACATCATGCAGTGTTCATCACCAACAACAACGATATCTTCTCAAACCACAACGAGCATTTTTCGTAAACTCCGTCCTTCACCCCTGAACGTCATTCTAACATGTGCTCTTCTCACTATGTTGGCTACAAGGCGTGGCCTTCCTCTTCTTGACGAATCCCGCCGAACACAACCAGATTTGAAAGAGATGCAACCAGTACTTGCCGATGCAGTTGCACCCAAAGTGACAGTCACACCAATATCACGGAATCTGCAACAGTCGTTCTCAATCTCACCACCACATCCGCTCTCCTCAAATGCGGCAATATCAATTGAAACAAAGTACGATACTGATGTAGCTGCAGCCGCTCGTCGTGCACGACCAATGCCAAAATGTATATCAAATGGTAAGCGAGCCAAGTCATTCCTAATGGTGTTCATGGGACATTCAGGGTCATCAGCAATTTTATCTGAAATTCGAGAGCATCCTGACGTTCATATGGACGTGATGGAGCTTGTCGATCATCAAGATCAGTTTAATTCTACTGAAGCTGCTTTGACGACACGAAAATTCTTTGAAGAAGGAATTGATATGGGGAAAGTTCCAGGATTTAAAATCCGTCCACATCATTTGCTAGCCGCCCCTAAATTATTCCGTGCTATTCTTCGTGATTTTGACACAAGACTTATATGGCAATATCGACAAAATTTATTCAAATCATCTATTGGAGAATATGCTGTTCGTTATTTGAGAGATGTACGTTCTGTTGAAGGATTGCGTGAAAATTTATCAGAAGCTGCAAGATGTGCACATGCTGCCGGATGTTCGTTTCCCGTAGAGGATGTTGGATTCTTACATGGAATTTTACAAAGTAAAGTTAATTCACATAATCTTATTACAGCATCTATTCATGCAGTTGCTGGTGTTAGTGGATGTGTTCGAGAAGTGCCTTATGAAGATTATTTATATGGCCGAATGGAAACAATGAAAGATATTTTTAAATTCCTTGGATTACCATTGAGAAAGACGAGTCCTAAACGATTCAAGGCGACTGGTGATAATTTATGTAAGGTGGTTGAAAATTGGCAGGATATTTGTAGTCAGTTTTATGGATGTATCACATGGCAGCATATGCTTGATGATGCTCGGAATGAATGTTTTTGTGAAGCTACGAGTGGTCCAACAGAATACTGTCAAATCCATGTGGTATAGTAATAGAAGGATTCTCAGATTGAAAAGCTTTTTTATCTTCTAAAAACAAAATTTTATTACAAAGAGTATGTAAATGTTGACTGATATATTAACACAGCCGTACATATATACCCGTACATGTCGATAAGCTCGGTGTTTATACATGCATACATCAATGCATATCTATAGTGTCACCATCGGAAAAATGAACTTATGTATGTTGGCCACCGATTGCCCAGACTCGGAGCTTCTTCCGCGATGATTTGATTAAGAATATCCTCATTCCAAGTCGTCCATTCAGTTTTGATGTTATTAAACTCCTGTTCTGGGTCTATTTTGAACCGCTCAGCATTAATTCCACCCGCAATGTATCTGCTCCGCTCGGATTGTACGGTTTCGACCACGTTACTACAGTTAGAAATACAAAAAAATTAAAAAAAAAAAGGAAAAAAAGGAAAAGAGAAAAACAAACATACAGACTGTGAATGCCTGCTTCAGCGGCACCGAGCACATCATGTGCCATTGAATCCCCGACTGCAAGAACATCCTCTCGACTTACACCAGCAAGCCTGAGAGCCTGTTCATAAGCAACGGGGTCGGGTTTCCCAAGACGGTGCACCGTCCTCCCTCCATTTTCCTCAAAGACCTTTGCTAGCGCTCCAGGCATAGTTCTCAAAATCGGACCATCCACAGTGACGATATCAGGATTTGCGACAAAGAACGGTACATCCGGTCTGGTTTCTGCAACCTGTTTAAGCAATTCTGTTGCCACGTCCCATCCAATATCCTTGACAGTACCGTCCGGACATGAAATCCCGGTCGTTCCATGAGCGACGATGACATCCACGTCCTTCGGATCTGGAACGGACACGCCAAGAAATTCACGTGTACATGGAGCGACATTTTTGAAGCCATGTTCGAATATGGAAACAGCATTGCGCGAGGAAGAACCCCAGTTGAAGTGTAGCACGCGTAGGTTGGGATGATTGGACGTAAATTCTGGAAGTGCTTTGAACGCTAGTTCTCCGGAGGTGACGACACCCGAAATAAAGTCGAGATTAATATCAAGACTTTTTAATTTGCGTAATGTTGTCGATGCTCGACGTGAGGAATTGGAAATTATGATAGACTTTATACCGACTTCATGTGCCTTTTGTAAAGCTTCTACCGCACCAGGGAATACTCGTTGTCCATCGTGGATGACGCCAAATTGATCTAAAAGAAGGCATTTGTAGGAGGCGATGATGTCAGAAATGCCTGGAATGACGATGCTTGATGTTTGGGCTTGTTGCATGCAGGAGACATTGGTGCTGTTACGAGTTGACCTTGACATAGACCTTGCAGTTAAGAGAGAAGGATAACAATTGACGAAAGTTGGACACAACATCAAAGCACACTACAGGTTAGAATATAGAATGAAAAAAAACGAGGATTTGATGTCAACATGATGCAAAATTTCCAATAGCTAAAATTGTTTGATCCCATGATGGGATGAGTGCGAAGGTGGTTAAGCAAGTTGTAATAATTAGTGTGATCCGAAAATACTATCTTGAAATTTGGTTAATTTTGAATCGTCATAGAATAAAACGAGACCTAAAATGTGTTCTGTTTTTATGTTTTTTTTAAAGTTTTTTGTAAAAATAAACTTAAGAATAATGTGACAGCGGTATACTTGTGTTTCTTACTGGCTTTTCCTAGTACTGTACGCAATTAAAACATGTTCTGTAGTGCACATGTGCAGTCTCCCGTGTTACTACTGTGTTACTCGGGGAGTAACACGGGTCGAAAGATATGAGCATCTCTAGTTAGGGCATCTCTAGCTAGGAGGTGTTGAGTTCATAAATTAATTAATTTATGATGTACACAGGGTGGCATACAGGGTAGAGAAACGGGTAAACTGAAAGAGGAAAATGGTGTTTTTACGGGCAGGAAAAGTATTAAAAGCTCTTGAATTGCACTTGTACATTATTATGTTGTGTACAGTGTCGATATTTGTAGCCAATCACAGAACATGATGTGTACTGTACGACTACTGTGCAGTGGTGTGGAACGTTGGAATGATTATTGATTATGTTGGACAGTGGAAATTGATGTGGTGGAATGTATGCATTGTAGGAGGAGAGATTTTCACTGTGGGAGTGGTACCCTCTGCTTACACCATTAATTTTTTAATGGTAAGAAGTTGACCATAGCTTAGTATTTTGTTCCGCGCTTTGTGGTCATTAAACATACATCAATAAAATCAGTAGGGCATACCCTTTGAAACTATGCGCATTTCATGTTATTCCGACAATTTCTTGGGAAGTTATGCTGGGTGACAAGTAGGTGGTCAAAATACCATACCATTAATAAATTAATGGTATGAGTGGAAAACACGCCATAGATTTAATTAGAATCAATACCCAATTCGAGAGTTTGAATGCTAGTAATTCCAACAGCTCTTTCTCCGTGCATCAGATGGTGGAAGCCAGCAAAGACTGACATCATCGCAACCTGAACACGAGAACAACGAAGTGTGAACTTTCCCAACTGCTCGACCATTTTCATACACTGTGCAATAAATACATGCGCGGTGAGAGCGATTGTGACGCATTTCGTGTGGCCATTGCTTAGAAAGTCGTTGAGGACGCCATGGCTCTTTTTCAGCGAACTTTCGTCGAATACGTTTCGGCCATGGCTTTCGAGTAGACACAACGTCGTGAGAAGGACTCGATTCTTCATCCGAATTATGTTCAATGCTGTGAGTATTTTCTCTACAGACGTGAGGCATCAGCACATTAGCCCCATCTGCTTCAATTACACCATTTAAATCTGAAACATATATCCTCAATGGAAGATCAGTCTAGCATCTAGAGAAAGATGAAATAACCATGCTATCAGATGCATCATTTTGATTCTTCTTTAAGATAATCTCTTAAACAGGCAGGATCCGATGCAGCAAGTAATAATTAAAAATTAAGTAATTTAAAAACCAAAAAGTTACGAACTGAGATAAATGGAAATGACTGCTGCGACCAGAATTGACGAATGTCATGTATCTAGACATGAAGTCTACATACGGTTTCATTTTCGGTCATAATCCGTGTGTTCCAGTACAAATACTTGCACCGTTCTTATACATACTGTGTTTCCTGTTATGCATGTGAACGGAACTACAAAGAAATACTGAATAAACAAAACCATCAAAATCTTGAGAGTGAAGATATTGTTTGTCAGATGCGTTTGGAATGGTTAAAATATCTATTTTCTTGAAAATCCATAGAATATGGGGAGCTTCAATCTGAATAAATTCGTTTTTTTGTGCGTCGCGAATAGACTGAAAATAATAAATAACTACGCAGGATATTATTCCTTCTGGTGAAGACTTGATATATATTGCATGAGAAAGACCAAGAACCGATGCGTGATGACGTAACTGAACCTGATGTTCAGATGGTACTAGTAAAAGGTATGTTGCACAGGTATTGTTGGTGAACGAGTTGGTAGAGGTGGTAGTAGAGGTGGTGGTCGAGGTAGTGCTGGTGCAGAAAGAGGTGGTAAAGGTGGTGATAGAGGTGGGGCAGTTGTTGCTGTCGGAAAAATGAGCTTTGGTGGTGAATTAAATTATATGTCTTTGGCATTCAGATGTTACATCTGCGTGCTTCAAAATGATGGCGTTCAGGTCCGGATGTTTTTGTGACAAACGGATAGATGACTGGTCACAAAAAGACACGGTGGGGTTGGGAGGAAAACATTGGTGTTTTCACAATTCGGAGGCGCTGATTTCAATGAGCTATAGATAAAACTCATTACATGACACATTTGACAGCTACAGGCTAAAATTTATGACCTTAAAAACAGCACTTGCCATTAAATCATCAATGATAAGGCAGTTTCCGACTTTTCTTAGAGGCCTCATGCCATTAAAAATTTAATGGTATGGAGTACCGACGTACAAATAAGGAAGTGTTGCGAGTACAGTTAAAGGACGCGGGAAAAATCCACGTGTAGCTCTGTGATTATATAAGTTCTCTGACATGGGGATGTCAGTCGGAAACGGAATAATATTCTGACTTTGGCTGACATGCCCATGTCATATGAGCTCACCGTATGTTGTAGTGTTTGTGTAGTTCGTGTATGCAAACAGGAAAATTCGTATAGGACCGTGGGTGTCAGGGGAAACGTATTGTACGTTCATTGGACGGAGAGAGATACGGTATAATGGTTTGGAATCTAGGTGGAATGAATACCGGGACTGTGTTTTTATTCTCGAAACAGACGACTGCGGTGGCCGTAATCCCAAGTTTTCATTATTGATTATGGTCTAAATTTTCAATGAATGAAGTAGAATGAAGTGAAAGTTTTGTGAGACGAGGAAAGGAAGACGATGGTGACAGCGGAGGCGGTGGTGGTAACGGCTTTGTTGGATGTGGAGGCAACGAAGGGGGATGAGAAGAAGCTGGTGGTAATAACTAAGATGTATTATTTAACATTACTACATCTTGTTGCTGACTTTGTTGTTGTTGTGATGATTGCTGTTGTAATTATAATAACTTTTGCTGTTTTCTTTGTGAATGTTTCAGTCTCGATCGATTAAGTACAATGGCACCTATGTGAACATATTCTGTACTTTCTTCCGACAGTTTCAACATCAAACGATCATACTTATCATGATCGACTATAGAAATCAAGGAGAATAATGACATAGAAACAGCTCTGTCACAAGCTGTGAAAGGAGGCGTAACAAAAGAAAATTTTAAGTTAAACGCATTCTAACCATCAACATTACCGGAACTTTGTAATGATGCTAACAATTGAGTCCCTGGTATTCGAATAGTTGCAGTGGATGAAAATTATATCATCCATGTTTTAACACTTTCTAGGTTGTGCATTCAGTGCCGCCGACACCATTAACATCCTTCCATTGTTGCACGGTGCCCAGGTTGATGGCTGTGGCGGCCAAGTCGGAATGAAGAAACACCAACGCGCCCCCTCTCCCGGGCTCTTACACATCCGCGGATGCGAGGAACACGTCGTTTTTCTCCGGATACTGCTGCTTATGTACACATGAGAGCAGGCGGTGCGCCGTTTTATTCTAGCCTTGTCGCTGGACTCGCAGCAGTCTTTTCGATGAATGCTTGTCCGTGTCGATGCCAGTTCTCGCATGTACTGAGATGTAATGGCGGTGTGAGAAGGGCCGTTGAAGAGCGCGTTGCCATACTTGCGCAGACGATTTGAACAGAGTTGGCAGTAACAGTCTACCGAGAGTTGTGTGTTGCGTACGGTTGAGAAGTTGCTCGCTGAGATTAGCGGCGAGGTTACGTTGATGGAAAGGGTTACCCGGAAATTGGGAGAAGGCGGACCGTTGGGTCCTATTCTACACATAAACGATTTCATAGTTGTCCA
>JAULBU010047562.1:0-13413 GCA_032358235.1 Odonthalia washingtoniensis | reverse complement strand
ATACGTATTTCACCTCTGTCAACAGAGCTGCACACATAGCCAAGTGTTACACATACTATCACCGCCGTCCGAACACGCGACGGCGATACCTGCAAGTGGCACCCCCGAGACATTCTGAGACACGCTCAACCATTCTAAGGTAGCTTCACAGATCCGACCGTCACCAAAACGACTTCAAGATCTCTTTTAATAGAGACATGTCTCACACCCGTTTTTTTTCGGTGTCTCACGCCACCTTTCAAATCTTACTATTTAAAATCGTTGATAACGTTTGTGCAATGAATTTTCCTTCATGGAATGCGTCACCAGCAGTAAGTATCTTGGGTGCACGAATAGACCTGACTGGTCTTTCAGGTTTAAGCGATGAAAATGATACTATATTAAAATAAGAACCCATTAAAAAGAGATATAAGCAATATAGAAAAGTTGGCCATTTTCACATGATTGTCCAGAATCAGAAAATATCAATACAGGCATAAAATTTCAAAAATAGTGTGTAATGAAAGGAGTAGCTGTACAAATTGATTTTAAGGATTTTAGATCAATTGTCTGAGTAGTCCAATTTTCTGATATATGACAGATTTTCCTTCGGCTGCCCGAGCTGCTTGTTGTTTTTCTGCTATAATATTATAAATAAAAACAGATTTAGGATATCATACAGATACCACGCCAACATCCATAGAAATTTAAAGAGGAACATGTTTTTCTTGTTCCAAGGCATTAGCAGTATCTTTAATATGTCTGCACCTAATCGTAGGCAACGGATATGCTTCCAAGACGTTTAGTTAGTCGTCTGCATATGAATCAGTAGTTTAGTATTCGTATTGAATAATTTTTATATCAAAAGAAGTAAGAGATTGCCAGGACCATGCGAGATTGCGAAAGTTTAAACTCATCATCTATTTTTTGTTCTAACTATTAAAAATCAAGTAACAAGCAAAAACTTATCAACAAGCAAAAACTTATCTTCATCGAATCAAAACATGTTTCTGTACATCGACGAGACGAAGCAATATTTGACAGGTCTCCTAATAAAATCAAGTGACAATTCTTCTGGTAAATCCATGGAATCGGAAACATAATAAATTGTGTTAATACTTATTAAATTGTGCAGGATCCATTACTTTTCTCTCTTGTGTATGTATTTCGATTTTGCTTTTTTTTTGGTGGTGTTAAGATTCAATTGATAGATAGTCATATAGAAATAATTTAGCTCTCGAGTTACAACTCACGATACCAACCTAATTGGCTCATATATAATTAGCAAGTAAAATATTATTTTACTTTGCTTATTTCGACATATTCTTTCGTGTCTTTACTCTACTTTCCTTTCTCGCTCTGTTTTCACGAATTACTGACAATCGTAGTATATCAAGCGCACACTCACAGGTACGTTTTCTTACATCTATGGGAATTTATCCTTCATTATGCATAATAATATCTTCAGTGATAGCTGATCAGACACAAGAATGGTTAAAGCCGGGAATATCATACCATTCCGTGAGCGTTATACGTCGAAAGAATTCGCTTAGCAAATCTTGAAACAGAGAGCCAGGAGCATAAATTACAGGTGCGAGGATACTGACAAGAAGACGACGAAGTCCAGTTTCTGCAACCATTCGCTTAACTTCCTGGGCTGTTGCCAAGAATGTTTACATCATGCAGACTATAGATAGGTAGTGGCGTGTCAGATATTGGTCGACGGCTGTCAAATGTGCATTTGGGTGTGCGTTTATCTCCGACTAGTCCTTGAATAATTGGTGCTACATCTACAAAACCATTTCCAAACAATTCGTGGCATGTCCGAAACATGGCATTGTATGAACGCACAGTTCCAAGATTATATGTCCATTAGGTGTGTCAAGCCTCTCCGTTGCATAATGGCTAGGCTCAAGGAAAGATGGATTCGTCAAACGAATCACTTCGTAGGCCGCCATAATATAAGATTCCACCAGACGAAGAAGCTGAGCGTGATATACCACTCCCTGGCCGTGATTGTATTTTGAATGGATTTCAATCCCTCTACGACTTTTTTTGGCCACCAAAACGCTTTCGATACAAATTATTGCAATTTTTCTGGTAGTGAAAAGACACTTGTGCTTGTGCACGTGCTGTCGCCCCGTACTTGAACTCTTTTGAAAATAGGTGCTGCACAGAGTAATGTGCAGTATAGAGAGGAAATTGTCATAGAATTTACACCGTTATACTTACCATCCTTATCCAAATTTAAGCATTCTACTCTCCTTCTGTAACCTGTTCGATGCAGTTGCGTCACTTATTGACAATTCGGCTTCCCTCCGTTCCTCCTTGCATGCCAACGATTTGAAGCATAACTTGAGCAGTATCTTTGCTATGCAGATGATAGAATGATCCGGGACTGCAGCAACACTATGGTGTGAATCAAACATTCTAGTTACGACAGGATTAATGTATGCCGACTTTGGAATACGATGTTTTTGTTTCGGCAACTCCGTTTCTAGATAAAAATTAGGCAGATTTTCCACTACTTCGTCGTCAAAAGACTTGATTCCCAGTTTAGCTCGCATTGATTCCGTCAATTTTCCCCGGAAAATATACCCAATTCTTTGATCAAAAAGAATGTAACCAAGCCGTAGACTGTGAATATTTACGAAGTACATGAATTCCAAACGATTTTCACCTTTCCTTCTTGAAATCCTACATAACGGACAGAACGTATGAGCAGTGTGGCCCATAACATTGGCTGCTGCCGTGACGGCTGGGTAGTCAGCATAGAATGCAACTGGATCAAGAAATATTATGAGAGTACAGCTGTGAGGGTCTACAACATCTACACCGTGAATTTTATCCAGATACTATGTCGTCCATGATATGGCGAAGAATATCATTCGAAGATTGCTCATATGGGGCACTGGATAGCACTCGAACAGTACCTGAAGATCATTTATATTCAATGGGAAATCCCAATGGCAGTATATAGCAACCAGTTACGGACTTTATGCCCGTCAAAGACTTATGTTGTTTGAATCCGTCTCCGTATAGCGCAAGGAGATATATCACAAACGGACTTCCATCCTGTAATACACCGTTGTCCAATATTTTTCTCGTTGGAGACGTTGACGCGGTGACTCAGTATTTCCATCCCATTAAGGTACGTAGACCACAATAGTGGAAGCCATGAAGATAACGCTGTGTGTATCTCTCATTTTCGTGCTGTCCAGTGAGTATATGTTTTCACCTGATGGCCATCTACTTGCGCAACAAACAAAACCACCAGGAGACAAATGAGCGGCCGATGTGTTTGTGTTGATAACTTTGTTATGATAATAATACATAAATTTGCAGGTAGCAAGTCAAGCACTTCGCCGTGGATAGACCTATGTCATGTATGTACCTCTCCACCGCTGATAATATCGGTACCAAACCTATTTATTTTCATACTAGAGTGTTGGTGCCTGGATGCAACATCATGATTGTTTACATTCCTCGCGTATGACGTCGTGCACTTCTGCGCAAGTCCATACAAATAAGCCAATCATCACCCATTAATCGGGCTACTCCTTGTCTGTTGGTGTTAACATCATCACAACTGGAATCGACAACGCACCACATGACTCCAATATTTCCATTTACATCCATCTTCCCACAATAGTAAATCGGTGAACCACTGGTCACAATGGGACAAGCATCACTTCCAACGCCAACATCAACATCCTAAAAGCGGGGTGGTAAATTGAAGGGAAATATTACTTTTTCGTCTTCATATGCAGGAAATAAAGTCCTTTAATAAGCTATCCAAAGTGTGGATGTACCGCCTAAGGCAGGATCGTGGCGAAAACGTATTATTTAGTTTTCAATGCTGAGAAAATACTTTTCGTTCCCACGTGGATGTTTTAATAGCTCATTGTACGCCGAAAACGTTCCCACATCCATTTTTGCGCAGTCCGAAGGGAAACAACCCGGTCGCAATTCAGGGGGTGCTGCTTTCATGATGAATAGATTCAACATGTCCTGTTGCATCGACAGATTTCCAAGCATCTCGGATGAAATGAAACTGGCTCCGTGGAAAGCAATTTTCCTGCAAGTATGACTTGTGAGTACTTTGGATCGTTTTGTACGTCCTCATTTTACCAGAAATATTTGTAATTTCCATGGCAGCAGCCATCCAATTATACGAGATTGCACCGAAGATATTTGGTCCCGATATGGCCAGATAGGCAAACATGTTTTCGAATGACATCGCCATTGCAGTGTTATTTTTCATTTGGTGAATAATTACTGTAGTGTAGATCGTTGTGGAATTCGGAACATTGGAGTCTTCTTTTGGGACGTCTATTTTACCATATGCGCTCCCTCCATGAATAAATATATGGTGCATGCTGTCGATAGCCTCATCGCTATTGTTATCGTCCATGTGATACGGAGAAGCTTCCAGAAGAAGGTTAGTTTTAACCCTCCATGGAATGTCAATCGCAGCTGTCTTCACTTCTTCCCTGATAATATTGTAGTCTACGTCATCTACGTGTAAATGTCTACTGGTGTCTGTACGTACACTCATATCGCCATTCCTACTGTTCATCTTTGTGTTTGGTGCAATTTCTCCTATGGATTCCCATATTTCATTGATTCCATTGGAGGTGGGAGTTTTGTCGGTAGCAATGTCAGTGGTGACGGTCCTGCAATACGGTCCTTCCCTCGTTTCATTGACAGGTGTCAGTTGCGGTAAAAGAACTGCAATACGCCGTTGGGTAATGCTGTTGGAAAGGCTCGAATCCCACTTGAACTGCACCAGGAGATCATATATTCTTCTTCACATATCAGAAATAGAGCATCGCACTCGTAGCGTTCAGTTCGCATATAGTTCCGAGTAGTCTCAATGTAGATTTACTACTGTGCACATCGTTGCTAGGTGGAAATTATGTATTGACGTTTAGGAATAAAAAAGTACTATTAGTAAACCATTCCTATTTTATGTTACTTAAATAATTACATATTAGTAAAGTGTACCAACGGAGGGAGACAGGAAGGTGCGGTGAACATAATATATTATAAAGACGGGAGGTAGCTTCTTAGTGAGAAATCTGGTTGTAAAGACGGGCCATATAGGCCGGGAAACTAAATAACAGCAAATCAATCGAGTCCCAAAGGAGTAGGAAAAAGGGTAAAATACACCTTCTAGTAATTGGTAATGTGAAATTTTTCTGCAATCAAAATATAATTTATTGATGGGATTATTTTTTATATGAAAAAGTTGTTTTTAGTTTTGAAAGAGATGTAAAATTATTGTAATTTTTCCATTACTTTTTCCAGATTTTTTGAATGGGAAAAATGTAAGAAAAAATTATAATAATATATCATGCGATTTATAACCTGATCCGATTCAGGTTGGTCGGCTGTCATATATTCATCCATTTTGAGTCTGCCGAACTAGTACACCGAGACTCTAAACAATAATCCATTATTCAATAACTATTTGTAATTCAAACATTACAAATACAGACACCTTCAAAATGAGGGTGAGCTTGGGGAGAGAGTACGATACGCTAAAAGCGGTAGAGGGCACGCTTGATGAAGATGATAAGGTTGTGAATGATGAAATATCCGAGTAAGATGGTATTACTGTAAATCCGATGATGCTGTTGTCCCGTGCCTTTAGATCCTGTTGGTAGTAGACTTGGAGGAGAATCGTATTTGGTAATAGTTTAAGATCCTAGGATGGAAAATGGATGTTAGATTCAGTTGCTCTCTGGTAGTAATTACATGGGTGACATACCAGATTGATGTCCAGGATAACAGCTACATCAAGGGATACCTTGTCCACAATCGTCGGTGCCTAAGCTTCGAATTTACGGCAGATGGTTTTTGGAGGCGTCGGAGCATTACATGAAACTTTTCTGAAGAATCATGCGGACGCTTTTGATGACTTTACTAGATGCGTATTGGCAAAACTCCGATTGTAGGATGACGTTAGTGATTTCTATGATAAGTCTACTAGGAGGGAGGTGAGATGGATGACGACGATTTGGAAGGTGATGATGGAATTTATGCAGATCGAGTGGATCGTGGAGGCGATAGAAGTGACAGTAATAGTTGTCGATGGTGTCGAGGTTTTCATGGTGACGGTGGTCAGAATTGTGGCGGATGGTGTCGACTTTTTAAATTGTGAATATGGTCCCGTTTCCCTTCTGGGGTCAACATATCTACACGTTGACACGTGTAAGAATGATGACACTGAAAACAGCGGCCGAATACATATATATATCCGTAGGGAAGATCGCAAAGAAGCACCAGGAAATCAGAGACAGGACCGCATAAACAATTTTTATGGATCTGTGTCAGGATTCAAAGTATATTTACACTCACTTTCATTTTTGACAGGAGAACCATCTGTCATCAAACCCACGGAATTTGGTGGATATGTCAAAGGGGGGGTTGATCAAACCACACCCATGACAAATTCAAAGAGAGTAAAGTCTCATCGCACAGTAATCTAAACAAATCCGTGTTTATACAGATTTGTCTGTATAAAATGATCATTCAGTAAGGTCCAAAATATTAATGGTCATTAAAAAAATTCATTCAAAAAACTTGTTTTGAAGAACGGTTTTGAAGGATTTTTTAAGGAAAAAACTTGAAAGCTTTTTAAAAAATAAATATTGAAAATTTATTTTTATATCAATTTAAATTTATCTTGTAAAAAAAATTTTCTTCTCTCCAAAATGGTCCAATTTGCTATTGTTCAGTCAAAACAACGTCGGCCATAAATTTCGACTTTTCAAAGTTTCAACAGACCTCAAAATAATATTTGGACCGTTGTGATTTTTTATTCTCAAAACCATCCGACTGTCTTAACTCCCAACGTCATCGACAACCTGCTCCACCTCGTCATTTTACGATTTCTTGCATATCTACGACTTTTTGCGACCACACAACCGTCCCAAGACGTTCCCAATCACGCATTTACCTACCTCAAAATTAGTCAATTTTCTGAGTTCGTCTACAATAGCAACGTACATTGCTTTCCCATCATTGTCCATATGTTTCATTCGAGTATCACTCTGGATAGAATCGTTATCGTTATCATTAACAAAAGTATGAACTGTGGCTCAAGGAGTTGGGGCTTTCTTCGTCACACGTAAAATACGACGTTTTATTTCAGGTAAAACTTTGAGATCAGCCACAGCAGGCATAATTCGCGCATTGACAGTATGTTTATCATCAAAAACGCTGAAGTTGAAAAATTGTTACAAGGTGCTGATTTAACAACAGTTTATACAGCTAACTAATTTATCAACGTATCATTGAAATTTTCTTTCATATGCAGAACAGTTTTGTGTATGTAATCCAGGCTCATGACTACACATTGTGTAACTACACATTGTGTACGAGACGTTGAATGAATACTTCACATAATACTGCGAAAATGTAGTTTGTAATGTAAGTCACATTGAATTTTACATTCATGTGCTGAATGTTTGAGTGTATGTACACTGCATTAATTCATTAATATACCGTATGAAATTGCCAATGGTTCATCCATTTTACAATCATTTCATGAATGTGAAAGTGGATGGTTATTGCGATTTCTGATGTAGATATCTGTTATATGTAGGAATGATATGATGGCATATGGGAATGATATATACAATAATAGCAATATACATTGCAATACGTATATACCAATTATAGTATACACGATATTAATATTTTTATTATTTGTGATATCATGCCATATAAAATCGAACAATTTGATAAAAATAAGAGAAAAGCGAAATAACGAAGAACTGCAATAATGAAAAACGTTATAGAGATGGAGCTATGACAAATTGTATGGAACAGGGAAAAGTGGAAGGAAGTAGAAACTATGAAGTAGAAGAAGAATGAGAACCTCCTTAAGCAACGCCCAAGAAACACACCCAATAACTTATTGAACTATATATTAATGTATAATGTTATACGATATATATATATATATATATAAATATATACATCAAAATTTTTCACTGAGAACACATACACCATATTGATCTGCAGACAAATAAAAATAACATTAATAATCATAAAGAATAGAACAGAAGTTAGTGAATTGAATATGAAACGATCATGACATGAGAATTAGAGTATGAAACCATAAACGAAAGGGGAATGAAAACATACCTATTTACTTGAACCAGGGTAGTTGAAGATGAGAAGAAACCTGTAAACGAAAATCAGCAGAAGAAGTGAAGATAAAGGAAGGTTAAAAAATATGAATGGAGTTGTGCTAAAATGTTTGAATGAATCAATAATTAATGAATACTTACCTGTGCTAAAAAGTTGACGCATGCAATAAGTTCATCGCGATAGGAACTGACATGTACGAGTCGCTGTTGAATGATCAGAATGATTGAACTGTCATCTTGTTGGGATGATCGTTGCAAGTTGATCGCTTATACTAGTGACTGGTTCATGGAAATGTGCGCGGATGGGAAAAAGAACGCAATGGAATTGTATGAAAACGGCACATAAATGGCTGATTACTTAAAATTTCAATAACTGAAAAGGCACACAACGGTCATTTCTCGCACTGAAACGGCAGATCTTAAAAACGTTCAGAAATCCAAAAAATACTATTGCCATTAAAATTTTCAATATTATTTTTCAATAAAAAGTCAAGTAAACAAAAGAAAGAAAATAATAAAAAATTTACACAATCTGAAAATAAAGCAATTAAAAAAATTAAGGGATCCAAAAATTTAAATATTAACGTAAGCGTTCTGTTACGTGTATGCTATCAACGAAATGGCGTGGTGTCCTCAAAATCCCTCAAAAGACACCACAAGTATGTGTCCTTTAAAACTATGAATGGGGATACAGATGCATGACACGCAAAAGATGGATACATCATGATGTATGATTCTGGCCCTGAATTAAATAAGCAATGTACGAAATACATTTCAGTAGTTTATGGAATTATTGTGTCGTGTGATGATTTTTAATAAAGCAAAACGTATGCACCTATTTACCCAACTCTTGCCGTCACAGAACACAGCTGTAGCTTTAAATTGAGTAATTCAACAGGAAATTAAAGAGAAACATCCCGTGTTATCATGAACGGTTCCGATGGAAAACAGTATGGATGTGGAAAGGCGGCTGACAATAGTGGAACTATAGCTAAATCTTTATCGTAATTAATGGAAATGTGACATGAAATGGACAAAAGCAAAGCTGGTGTGCTAAACAAGTCGTTGGCTGTATCTTTAAGTATCATAGAATCTTTAGTTGGAAGGACGGAGGTGGAAGAAGTCATTAACATCATCTGCGACGCTGACTTTGATGCGAGAATATTCTCAAAGAAAGTACCGTCAGTTGAATATTGTAAAGAGATCACTGCTGAAATCGTGAGGAATTATCGGGAAAGGAAGTGAATGGAAAAATAAAATTTATGAATGGTGGTAGAGTTGGAATTGAACAAATGTTTAACTCATTTTTAATTTCTCCGTCTTCTTTTTATTTTTTAGTGTATCCTGATATTAAAGAAGTAACATGTTTTATAAATTCAATATCGTTCAAGTACTTTGTGAGATTATCACTAGTACAGTCAAGTTGTTAGTTATTGTTTCCGATATTAAAATTTGTACTGCATGTTTTGTTGAGAGCGTTCAGTTTCGAGAATAGTAGCATATCTACAAAATGTTGTAATATGATTTATAATGAAGAAGGGAAACAGTTAGAACTAGACTACTTGTGGCTCACTTTATTACCATGATGTTCTAGATGATGTAAACACATGGGTGTAAAGTGATTATGGATTTGATCAATGATCATTTCCATAAAGATTGTACGGTAAGCTTTGTTGGTGGTAGCATGGGGAGTAGTTGAATTTATTAGCAGATATATATAATGCCTTGTTTTAAAGACTGTTTACTTGCTATTCGAATCATATACATCTTGTGTTAGAGAGGCTGTTTTGGAATGAAATGAAAAAAGGTACAGAAACCATAAAATTTACACTCCATATGGTCATTTAGATTTTGCGGAAAATCAATTAATTGAATATTTAATTTTCTGTAAAATCGAAATGACCATATGGAGTGGAAAGTTTTGCGGAAAAGCAATTAATTGATTTCCCGCAAAACATCGAAATCCACATCGTGTGGAAATTGCATACAGGGTCTACCAGAGCCAAAGTGGAGTGCAGTTTTATCTGCAAGGTGTACACATCTACTATCATACCCGTTACATGTAGTTTCAACCTATGGCGGAACTTGTTCCATAATCAAAAGTTGAGGATAATATTGTACCAGGATTAAAAATTAGTC
The DNA here is from genome assembly GCA_032358235.1 of Odonthalia washingtoniensis. NCBI lineage: Eukaryota > Rhodophyta > Florideophyceae > Ceramiales > Rhodomelaceae > Odonthalia > Odonthalia washingtoniensis. The sequence goes on along the minus strand of JAULBU010047562.1, from coordinate 3,133 downwards.
TTCAAGATATTGCGATTCATTTAGTGCTGTGAAATCAGTTATGGAGACTCACAGTGGCGCAAGGAAACGTTCGGAAGGATTGTGGGGGCCAACAGTGGGAAATTTGGAACCATTGTCGAAAGAGGCGAGAGCGGGTAGTTGTCGAAGTGACGGTGTGGTAGATAAAATCAGTGGGCTTGGTTCTAACATGCTTGTAGAAAGGCGCGGTGTTGGTCGAGTTCGTGGTAGAGGAAGGATTTGTGGAGTTCGTAGAAACAGAAGAGGTGTAATTGTAGAATGAGCGGAAACGTTACAAACAAATCTTCATCTATGAGTGGTATTGATGAAGTGAACAATCGCGACATGGATGATATGGATTCCAGAACGGATAGTGATGAGATTGAAAATACTGACAAAAATTTTAGAAACGCTACCGGTGTAGGTGTTGCATCGGAAAATTGTTCGTCAGTACAAGAAGAAGTAAATTTGGAAGATTTCCGTCAGCTGGAAGAAGATGTTCGAAAAATAACTGTGGAGAACACAAAACTTTCTGTGTTGATGAATGAGTACAAAGTTTTGGCCAATTAGAAAGCACGGGATGTGATGAGTAAAGTGGTTTCCATCGAGGCTCTGCGATCAGAAGTTATGAAACTCGATTGTAAGAATGTTGAACTAAAGGGAATGGTACGGAGTTTAAAAGTTCTGGATCAAGTACTTCTTAAAAAGATGGGAGGTAGCAACAAGATTCGTGGAAAGTATGTGGAGAGGATGATAGGGCAAGTTACAACTAAATATTTGGGGATTGGACTGGCAGTATACCTGAGAATGCAAAAGTGGTGACTCAAGGAAAAGTGTGAATTGGACCCATATAATGAGCAAAGTACCAGAAACTAGACGAACCGAGCAGACATTGTAATGAAGAATTTCAGAAGACGGGCGGACCATTCAATGATTGTACCAGAATCAATGACCTTCCTCTGCAGTGGAGACCACATATATGTCCCCTCATCAACAGCGAGAAAGATATTACATGTTCATTACTTAGAGCTAAAATTTCATACGGTGAAAGCGTAAAAACATATAGGACAGAAGAAAAGAGGGATGACCTTGTTGAAGCGCTATCAAAAGTTGGTACTTTAGAGGAACGTTTGAGACAGTTGGTATCTGATTTTTGTAGTGGAAGGAAAAGAGCTTCAAAAGAAAGATTCTTTGAAGCACTTGGATATGGACCTCTACCATCCTGATTCAATTTGAAGGAATCCGGTGCAACGGAATTAAGGGAGGCGTAAATTGTTGTCGCGAAGAGAAAAATAATTAAATACAATAGAAACGGTGTGTTGATATTGTCATGATGGCGTACTGCGGACCTTTGAGATATTCAATTACGGGAATGCGGCAGTTTTGTTGAACCTTACTTTGACGGACATGATGACGATGAAGAAATGTTGAATCTGTTTAGAAACAAGATCGGTCCTGCGATATTTCATGATTTCATTGGATATATCCCGGATGAAGAAGAAGGGGACATTGTGCAATGGACTGTAATGAGAATTCCTCCGTAGATGCGGAGATTTGCAGCTGTGTAAAACTGCTTATTGTGAAGGCATATCGTGGGGCGGTCATCAAAAAGAATTCAACCTAATGTTTTCGAAGTATGGAAAACTGGCTGCGGAACAGTTAATTTGGTAAAATAAGAAGGTATGTAGAAGAAGGGGTCCTTGAAGAGTTGGGAGAACCCAAATTTGTAGAGGGAGAGAAAGAACGTATCTTCTAAGAAGTGGAACGTGACGCCACAATAGTAGTTACCGCGAAAAGTCCGAAGAAACATTTTATATCTGTACAATCAACTTGGTTTCGACAGTACATCGGAAAGCCGTTCGGAATTATCCATGACTGCTATATCGCAAAAATAGCGTCGGACTGGAAAAGTATTTGTATGACTTGGAAAGCCACACAAGGAAGGACCAGCACGAAGTACTTTATTTGAAGATAAAGGAGGTAATGAATTGAATGAAAATAGGGATGAAGATTTGTAATGACAGAACATGTAATGTGAAATAAAATAATGTATAGGACCATGTGACGTGGGGTAATCATCTCTGTCATCCTCCTCAGTATCAGTAGGTATAGATCTGAACGAATCCCTTTCCCTGTAAAAAGATTAATGTAGAACCGTTTCTTCGGCCATGGACACTGTTCAGTAAACGAATTGATTCTGAAATTTGACCGCAATACATGTACAGATGAACATATGGTATCTAAATCAATGGTATCGTACTACTCTCCTGTTTCTAAAATCTGACCCACGGAACTTGTGTCTGCGCCATGTCTTGTGCAGTCAACCTCATCAGATGTACTCCATTGAATGGAAATGAAGTTCAGAACTTTATCTACATTGTCCGGAGGCTTAGTTAATTCCATGTATTGTACGAAAGCCAAATTCTTCCTGTCCATAATACGGTATTGCTTCGTATGAAATAGAAGGAGGACCTTTGCTATATAGTAAACGGGACTACTTCAGTCACCACAATTCATAACGACGAAGCTAAAGAATGAAGCTATTACTTTTCTTCTCGCTCGGACTGAACAGTGTTGTTGCAAATATGAGTTGCCTTTTACGGCGATTTGGCGGAGGAGGTCTATAATATACAATATTTCTGTAACTATCATACTGTTGCAACGTTGGAATATGGACGCCAACTATGTACCCAGACTTGACAAATGTGAGAAAAATTTTGAATTTTGTAAGCAACAGATGGTGGTTTCGGAATTAGGTCTAAACGAGATCTGTGAAGAATTTCAGACTGGTACGTGATATGTTTTTCAATATTGGAGTAAGAATTTGCGTTGTATATTCGTTACACAGTCCCAATGTTCGTCTTTTGGCAAAAACCTGTTGTAACGAAACAGAAATACCGTCCCGTACCAAATATGGTGATGATTGTGTTTTAATTTTAGCTGTAGTAGTCCTCCCTGTAGAATGAGGTACAGAAATCTGGATGCAACGTTGTTTTAGAAACACAGCATGTGTTGAACTTCAACGTATATTTGAAATTGTTGGTCCCATGTTTTTCAAGGTTTCATCCATTCTTGTTGCCATCCTTTTGGAAGTAGACCGATATGACTGTTTGAAGAATGTATTGAAGTGCTCATA
>JAULBU010047551.1:0-13414 GCA_032358235.1 Odonthalia washingtoniensis | reverse complement strand
ACGCGCTGTGTACGAAATTGTTCCCTATTCTTTCATTTGCCCATGCATTTAATTCTTGAGATTATACTTGATAGATTTGTCATGAAACATGTTTTGATTGATTCGTAAGTAAAGAGATAAAGTTTATGCAATGGTACATACGTAAATATTTAGATCACACCTGGAAGAAGTAGGTGCAAATGTCTCTTCTCCAGCTTCACCAGAAATTGGACAGATGATGCAACAGAAAATTCCTGTATAATTTGATTTTCCTCCCTTTGTAAACCATTGTTCTCTGCTCTTTACTGCGCTTTATTTGCTGATTTCAGAAAATATTTAATCGTATCCCTTCTGGTTCGTACATAGTAAACTGGTCTGGGAGGCGAAAGTGCAGATATTGGACCTGTCTTGAAATCGGTTGAAGTTCCCAATCATCTCACACACGGACGTGTGGTGGTATAGTTATGTAGAACTGCAGACATGTCTTTGCTTTCTGGTATGCCACAGCAGTATGGCACGTTGACACGTGAGCACTTCCTTTTAATCTTGTTGTTTGTACATACCTTAAAACTACCATGGAATTTTCAATTAACCGCACAAGAACTGTTATCATTTTTTAATGCAACGAAACCATTTTTTCATCTCTGCCCCGCACTTACGTGGCCAGTTAGACTTGATCGTCAATGGCAAAAATATCATGATATGTCTGTATCAGTATTGCTGCAGTAGTCCTCTATAACTTTCTCTGTCTGTGTCCCTTGTAAGCCAACAGGAAGAAAGACAACTAAATTATATCCATGGTCTTTCAGAAAACGTCTGAACTGTACGGACATATTCAAAAATTTAGCAATAATGGGATAAACAACTAAATATTATGACTTCAAATTTTTTCTGGTTTATCTGTATATATCTGTAACATCCCAACGACAGACTGCGGCGACGTGTCTCTATTTTTATCCCACTGAATCGAAGACTAGTCATTTGTCATTACATTGTTTCTTATGGACAACGCACAACAGTGCAAAGATTTTGGAGTGCAGAAGATGTAAGATATATTCAAGGTCAATCTCTTTGAAACAAGGTCTAAATTTCACATATGTGGCAATAGCGAAATCAATTTGCGTCGTAGAACATCAATGACGTTTTCGTTGAATGGCAAATCTTTTCTATTGTCTTTTGAAGCAGTCTTGTATGGTACCTCCATTTTTTAAATCCGTCTTAAAACATCAACAACACCTTTTTGTATAGGAAAGCTATTCTATTTTGTCCTGACGCAGTGTTGTATGGTACCTTCGTTTTTGAAAACCGTCATCGATTAGACTTCGATCCACTGTTTGGTCCACAATTGATATGCATTCATTCCAATAAGTTATGTGGTTACAAACAACATTTGCACTAAAAGTATCTGATCGAAGCATCCGGATTACCTTACGTACGGCATCAATTCCAATTTCTTCTGATAACGTTACCAAATGATTCGCTGTAACTTTTACATCTGTGACATGTTCCGATGGTTTGAAGGGACTTTTATAATCAGAAAGCGCACAGTTGATCTAATCTCTGTACACTCTTTCCACGTCAGCTCAGTACCAATGGTCATCGTATCTGTCCATGTGCTGCTGATATCCGCTTCCATTTGTTGCATGTCGCATAGTGTGCAATCTCTTTTTCTTATTGTATTGCATTACATGGCACATCCTTTGAAATCAGTCCAGAAGTCTGTCGAGTGTGTCCAATACGTTGTATGGCTGAGCGAATTTTTCGTTACCATTACTGTGGAATTTCGCATACAGAGTGATATGGGCAGATGTCACGTTCTTTGAATAATTTGAATATGGATAGAATACTTTTTTAATAGAGACCAACATATCAACGGATATTTCATTACCATTGGTTGATTCAGGCACTGTATGTATTCAAAATAAATTAAATCATGCTTCAATTTAAAATGTGTAAAACGTTCCTCCATATGGAGTCCGAAAAAGTGCAGGAAATTAAATAATTGATTTCCTGTTGGAAAAAATCAACTATTTTATTTTCTGCAAATTTTTGCCCTCTATATGTATATAGGGGAAAAGATTTTGCAAAAGAATAAATAATTGATTTTTTGGAACAAAAAATCAATAATTTAATTTTTTTGCAATTTTTTAGCCTCCGTATGGAAGAAAATGTTTTCACATTTTCTGTTGTCGGTAATGTCAAATTAAAATGACAGCTTGTATTAAATACATGACATTGCAAAAAAATACAGGAACATATACAGAATAAACTATAGTTGTACGTTTGTTCTGCGAAACGTTTATTTAGACCCGTTTATTAGAACAAATGAACATTTTTTAGCATATAGGAAGAAATAAACTTAGACATTTAAGATAAACAAATATAAATTCATTCAAGGAGCAATTGTCAACATAACGGTGACTCTTCAACATCAGCCATTCCCCAATCATCCATATCGTGTCCTTCATCGTTACCTTGACCATCCCTTTCATAGGGTTCTCCGTCGCTATGACCACGAATCGGAGGACTTCTTGAATGTTTTGATGTGTTATCATATAGCAGTTGACCTTTTCGGTGAAAACTGCATCCATATGCGTATGAAAGAGCATCTCCGAAATTGCTACCGTCCGGGATAATATACATGTGATACGTCAGTGCTCCTGTAGTATTTCATCCTGCCCCTGCATTCTGAATGTAACCATTTCAAATAAAAAAAGACTGTGGATTTGAATTTCATGCATTTTCCAACAACTTTGAATTGTGTCCTGTTACTCCACAATGAAATGGAAATAACGGTGGGACCCAGGAGCTAGCCATGAATAAACACCTTTATTTGCAGTTGTAATTGTAAAATAACCGGGGGAAACGCTCTCCCTGACGTCAAAGACATTGTGACCACGTTATGGTGGAAATCCTTATTAGTGACCAGGAAGCGTTCCCCACTGCTTGGAATTTTTGTTGGACTTTTAGAATTGTTATCTAAATGCAACAAGGCGCCCAACAGTCCAATACATAAGTCCAATGTAGTGCGGCGTCTAGCTATTCATATATAGTCACGATTACTTTCCATTTGATTTTCAAGCAGCCTTCTTGTACTGGAGTAACGTCCATTTTCATTGTTTCTGTCATGTTTGTCACTCCCATAATTACCAGTGTTGATAATAGGACTCCAATGATATCTATTGCATTCATCTTTCAGCGGATCTTCACTCGGAGACCATGTTTGAATTTCAGTAAACGTTTCATCAATTGACTGTGAAGGAAATTGATAATTTTCCTCAAACGCTTCCATATACGCTCTTCTCAACATCCATGTCGAAAGTATCAGACTCCAGAATGCAGCACCATCACTATCCAATTCCTGTTTCTTCCTGCATAAGTAGAAAAGTCCACCGATTTATTCAACAGTACTTCTTGCATGTAATTATTTCTACGATTCTGTTTCATCTGTACGAATTTCCATATGTTTTGTTTGCATGTAGGCAGCCCCAATCCAAGAAATATATCTCACTGATAGTATTTGATAATACGTGATAAATACACGCGAATGGTGAGAATCTGGGATTAGTGACGACTTCAGCAGTGTCTTCGTATCATATAAACTTTTCACATCCACTACTTTCTTGCCTTTTCCGTTCTTCATGTCAATCACAATTTTCTTGCCTGTGTTTCACGACTTATACTCTCCCTCAGAACCTGATCGAATATATCCTCTGTTACACTTTATCTTCAGTGTTGTAGCATTTAATTCCACAACACCGAAGAAACAATGTAATAGAGGATACAGACGATGGAGTTGTAGTTACCATTGAATATTATTTATTCAATGGTCACTACATATCTATACCTCTTGTTCAGTCTATTCCACATTATACTACATTCACGTGGCATAACATTCCAATGCGGTTTGTTATCGTAAGGACCGATGTAATATGCCACAGTAGACCATATCAAGGACCTCTTCATTAAATTTAATTGATTTTTTGATTTTGAATTAACAGGTAAAGAGATTCGTTTTATTATGTTGACCTTCCACCACTTTTCGATACCTCAACCTCTTCTATGTCTTCTTTTTTGTTAGATGACATGGGATTCTGCCTCATTTCCTTCTGGTTCATTGTTCTAGGTTCTTCCTCATCGCCACTGTCTAGGTCAATAACTTCACTTTCTTTCCTTTCTTGCTTTTCGTATGTGTTGGAATGATTCCATGGACGCCCATTCCTCTTGTTTCTTTTCATCCACTCCAACCATCATTATGTTCTTTAAACATTATTGCTTTGATTCCTTGACAAGTCTGTCATTCCGAGCAGTTACACGGATAACCAGTTATGCAGACCTATTTCCAACACCATACTCCAAAAGTCTCATGTGATTGCAAAAGGTTGAATGAATAGATCACTTCCTGGTTCTAGTATCTTTAAAGACATGAGTTGCTGCATTGTAGTAGGAACTTCTTCCCCTGGTACATCACTCTCAACAACCGCAATGGCTTCCAACATTGTCTGCATATACTTTATGAAATCATTATCAAATTGATAGAAGATATTTGCATGAAGTGTTCCCTTTTATGGCTTCTAAAATACGCTTCACCTGCATCCGAGAGATACATTATGGTCTCCTCCGTACCCTTAACGAGAATACCACTGTCCAAGTACGTCAGCCCTCCTATACCAGAATCTTTCCCAGTTCAAAAATGCGGTATGGTCTTGACCCTTACCATGACAGGTTTTAATCTGACAAGCATATTTCCCACAAGAGCGTACGGTTCATATGTTGGGGTGCGTTCGGTATGAAGAAAATTTGATTTTTCCATGTCAATCGCAATATGCACTGTCCATGATTTTTCAAATGGTAGTTCATTTTGTTCGGTAAAAGTCTCAGCATATTGTATGGCACTGCTGATGAAGCCAATAAAATAAATGTCCTTTTTTTCTTCGACGATATTACGTTTCAAGACCTGCTGAGATTTATAACTTCCAACGTTGCCAAATTCGCCTTGTCATCTCGTATGAGAAAAGTGGCACGAAGATGATCTCTTGCCCAATTTTTTCCCGAAGTGACTAGTTTACCAATAATTGGTAGTGTGGACAAGCGATGTCTACCGTCCACAATAACAATTGACTCGTCGGAATTCAGTACAATTCTACCTGTTTGCTGGCTGCACAATTTCGAGATACTAGTATACTTGCCGTCATCATCCTCGGATTCGAAAGTCACTGGAATCATTCCTAAATCAACTTGATACAGCTCTTGTTCAAAGGATGTAACGAATTAATCACGGTGCTCGGTGTTCACATCCCTCAAAGGGATCTTAACGTCTCTGATTTGACTGAATCCAGGACATAATTCGACAGTCCTATAATTAGTAGTACGAAATCCTAATCGTCACGCTTACAGGCTTTCGTATTAGTAATAGTTACAGTAACAGACCTCCCACTATCGGTCACCTCATTACCGTACCTGTTCGCACGTTGAATTGAGATAACATTCATCGTTTGATAATCACAGCAATGAACACAGTCTTCTGATTCCAACTCACGGAGGGGGCTGGGTTGGTAGCTTTTCCATTATTTTCATAATACGGATATACCCGTTATTTATGCAGTGGCCTAATTTGCACATCGTTTATTTATGTTCTGTCCAATATGTCATCCACTGCATCTTTTGCTCAATTCGCTATACTCCCTGAATTACTTCAATTTTCAGCCCTGACTTTTGCTGTACCAAAAAGGACTGCACTCATATCTGAACAATCAATTCCACGACACCTTACGGATGATTTCACCACTTCAACGGATCAATCATGTAGACAGTACCTATCAAAAGATACATCTGGCACTATACCCCTTGCCTCTGCATCGGTACTGTTTTCCTCTCCAACAATCTGCTTGTAGAATATTTATTCACCTTTTCCCGGTAGGTAGCGATGCATCAGACACTTCCTCTGTCCAGATGCAGAAGATGACTACATAGTTGATTATAGAAGTACTATGTTGTAGTCAGAAATATTGAATTCAGTTGATAACGGATGATTGTGAAGAAGAATATCGCAATGTTTGGTGTAATATCCACAACAGGAAATATCACAATTTGACAATGTAGTGTTTCTTATTACTTAGCTCCGAAAAACCGCCTCAGTTGTATGCCTTCGATGATCGGATCGTCGTCTTTGCTGTTATAACCGGAACTGTTGTATGAATTTCTTAACCGGACGGTACTTCTGTAAAGACACAATAATTGTACGGTGTACGGGTGTGTTTCACTCACCAGTAGTTGATGGCAACATGAGTTTGCGGCGAATATATTACTCGTACATATTTTCGACCAATGTTTGTCCATATGGGGACCGCCAAATTGCAGAAAATTAAATAATTGATTTTGCGATACAAAAGCTTAACTAATTAATTTCCTGGAAAATCGTATTCTCCATATGAAGGCCGAAAAATTGAATGTAATTAAATTAATAATTTTTTACAACAGGAAGTTAATCATTAAATTCCGGTGAAGTTTTCCTTCCCCATATTGAGGAAACGTTTTACATTGTTTCTTCGTCTGTTACAGCTGTACAAACCAGCCCAGTCTGGCGCCCGGTGGAAACTTAAATATTTAATTTTCTACAATATAGACCAGATCACAATATTATATAACTTTCCCGGAAAGATTATCGCGGTACTACCACCCTCATATCACCTTATTCACGTTCGTCCCTATTCTTCCACCATCATCATCAACGATTACCCCTCCATCCGAATAAGACGACCTCCCAAAATCGTCATCATACCGTTGCAGCAAACATTTCTTAAAAATCGTCAAATCAGGAAAGGAATCTACACACATCACGTCATATAAAATGCAACGCTGCACAACTTGATCATTGCAACAGAAACTTCACACAACGTACATTCTTCTCCACCAAATTCCCCTACAACAATTTTTCGATCAATTTTAACATTCTACATCCCATTACCCAACAGTTTTAAACTCCTTTTTCAACACGGAACTGAACAACAACACAACATGTCATCTCGAACCTTCACTGTAAAATTCTCTACAGGAAAACATTCAGCCCCTAGATCTGAGTTCACTCGATTCCTACTGATTTCATTTGTTGATAGTTGCTACGGTAAATCTTTCAAAGAAAACTTCAACTATAGGAATGCCAACTTCAAGCACTATCTTCCATGGCTGAGGTTCCATGAAGACCAGATTTCCAAGTTCATAACAACATGTTTCGGAAGCAAAGTGAATGTCAGCAAAACGTTTTTGAAATAATCGGTATTCGAGTCTATAGGAGGCAATGGTGACAAGGTCCTACCTGAAATGAGTTTCGAGAAAGTTCCGTTAGATAGCTCGTGCGTCTCCATCCATATACTCATATGGTTATAGAGATTAACGCACACTTCAAATTTCCACTGACTTGTTCACTGAGAACTTTAATTCTACTGGATTCTTAGTTGATCATTCATCCACATGATCATCCAATCAACTGGGAAAAGATCAAGACAGAACCCATTCAACATGTCAATCCGAACAATTTTGAAATGTATTCTGTTTTACCAGAGCATTTAATTTAATCGGAGTCAATGTTGAGAAAAAAATCTAAGACGCGTGATATAAATATTCTCAGTAAGATACATTTCTCTGGTACTAGAACAGGTTTTTATTTTCAAACAATTTTCAAGGCGTGGGAACGTCTCGTAACATCAATCGACATTTCTCTCATCAGTACAATGATGTCATCGTACATCTTCCACAACTCAGCAACATCCATATTCGAAGTTCTTTCTACAAGGAACGATTATTTTTCACCCGTTCCTAAAGAACCAAAATTTATGGCAGATGATGGACCAGTCACTATCGAAGACTTGATGCTCAAACAAGTTTGGAATACAACAAACAGGGTGGACGCAGCATTTCGTTACATCGTATAGATATGTTTTACAAACCTACATAAAATATTGTGTAACGTCTCGTTATACGGACCCGATTTCAACATGTAATGAACTCCAATACTGAAACATTTCTTTTGTAATACAAACAGTTCATGATTGCCGCAATTATTTTCTGGTATACTGTTCATGCCTCAGAGCCTCCCAACTTATCCGTTCCAGTTAGTAACACCATGGAAATTATCGTAGAAGATGATAAGGAAATTTCTCCTTCAGGGAAAACGAAAAGAAGTAATGGTAAGCGTGATCGTTCACTGTCTTCCGAACAATTTCAAAGAAATAAGAAGAAATCTAAGGTTTCTGACAAAAAATAAATGGAAATATTTCCAGACAAATCTTCGCATATGGCGACAGAAGTTAATCGGGAATATGATATCAAATCAACCGCTTCTCTGTATGAGTCGCACGACTGAGAAGAATTAGTCAATTGATTTTGGCGAATCCACATATGGATAACTTGGTTGTCAGATTAAAATATTTCATGGGAAGGATAAATGTCATATAGCAGTTTGGAACTGGGCAAGATTCTGGTAAAAGAGAGGTGACGTACTTGGACAGTGTAATTATCATCACCGGTACGGAGGTGACTATAATGTACCCATTGGATGCAGCTGAAGCTTATTTGGAAGCCCAGCAAAGGAAAACTTCGATGCAACTGTTTTCTGTCGGCTTGGTAATAATTTCTTAAAGTCTATGCAGACTCTGTTCGAAGCAATTGCTACTGGTGAATGTGATTTACCAGAAGAAGTCGTTCCAAATACAATGCAGGAATTGATCGTTGTCATCCCAGACGCCCGAACATCAAAGAAAACTATACATGTGAACTTTTTCAATCACATGCTACTTTTAGAGTATGGTGTTGGAAATAGGTCAAAAAATTTGGCTACCCGTGCAAGTGCTCGCCATGACAAACTTGTCGAAAAATAAGGCTGTACTTTTTCAAAGAAAGTAATGACGGTGAGAATATAGGAAATAAAACAAGAGGAATTGGTGTCCATTGAATTATTCCAGCACATACGAGAATCAAGAAAAGTCAGCAACATGAAATTATTGACCTACAGAGAACTGACGAGGAAGAACCTCGAGCCAAAAAAAGGCAAAGGCAAAGAATCCTATATTGTGTGACATGGAAGAAGACACGCCAGAGATTGAGGCATAGACAAGTGGTGAAATGTCACCAGCAACAAAACGTAGCGTTTTACTTGCCTAGTCAACATCAACAAAACGACTAGGTAGAATGCCGAGGCCCTTGCCAAGGTCTACAGCGGCAAATGACATTGGCCCCTATGATATCGAACCACCTCAAAATGTTATGCCACAGGGATTTAGTGCTATGTAGAATAGAAAAACAAGTAGAGATGTAGTGACCATTGAATAGATGCTACAACACAGATGAAACAATGTAACAGGGGATACCGTCAATGGAGTTACGAGGGAGCGTAGAAGTCAAAAAACACGGGCGAGGAAAATCAAGATTGACAGAACGGACTGACAAGGCAAAAAAGTAGTGGATTTGGAATTTTTATATGATACGAATACTCTGCTGAAGTCGGCACTAATCCCACATTTTCACTGTGCGCACCTTTTTTTTATGTACGATAAAATAATAGTATTGAGATGTATTGCTTGAATGCGGGCTACTTATATGCAAGCAGAACATATGGAACTTAGAAGAGATGACACAAAATCGGAGAAATGGTTACTTCCAAGAAGGAATGTTGAAGGGAGCCGAAGACTTGCGTACTTCTGCAAGAAAAACAGCAATTAAATAGTTATTGGTACTGCATTCTGCAGGGTATGTCTGATCCTTTGGACATTAATGAGACAGTGGGAAAGTGGTATATAGAAGCGTTTCAGGAATACTATGACTTCCTTTCAAAGACGATTGGTGAGCGTTTTACCGAAATTCAAACATGGTTTCCAGGCGAAGAGGAGCTGAACGATGAAAGCAATAGAGATCGTTGAAATCTAATTATCAAGAATTGTATTTACGGAAATGACGAGCATGACGGAAACAATGGCATTGAACGTTAATCCAGTACAAGAATTCTACTTGAAAATCAAATAGAATGTCATCGTGATTATGTATGGATAGCTGAACGACGTGCTGCACTGTACTTATGGATTGGAATTTTGTGTGCCTTGTTGAATTTAGATAACAATTGTAAATGGCTGACAAAAATTTCAAATGGTGGGGTTTGCTTTCTCATCACTGGTAAGTATTGTCCACCACAACATGGTCACAAGGACTTCGACGTCAGGAAGAGTGGTTCCCCCGGTTACTTCACAATTACAACTACTAATGAATGTGTATTATTATGGATAGATCCTTGGTCCCATTGTTATGTACATTTCAGCCAGCACGAAAAGAACATAATTGGAATTTGTTTGGAAATGCATGAAATTTAAATCCCCACAGTCTATTTTAATTGGTGATGGTTACGTTCAGCATGCAGGAGCAGAATGGAATGGAATAACGGAATAGGAGCACTGAGGTATCATGTATATAGTATCCCGGACAGTAGCAATTTGAAAGATGCTATTTCATACGCGTATGGATGCAGTTTTCGCCGAAGAGGTCAATGGAGATATGTTACATCGCAAGGTTCAAGCAGTCCTTCGATTTTTCGTCATATAGACGGAGAAACCGATGAAAGTGATAATGGCGGTGAAGATGAAACACAAGATATGGATTATTGGAGAATGGCAGATGTTGAAGTGCCATCTTTAGTTGACAATTGCTCCTTGATTGAATTTATCTTTGTTTACTTTGCATGTCTAAGTTTATTTCTATCTATATGCTAAAGTAAATTGTACGTTTGTTCTCATAAACAGTTATAGTTAAATGTGTACTACACATATAGTATATGTTTCTGTCAATTTTTTGCAATGTCATGTTTTTACTTAATAAAGGCTGTCATCTTACTTACAAATTGCCGACAACAAAAAATATGTAAAACATTTTCCTCCATATGGAGGGAAAGCATTTGCAGAAATTTAAATAATTGATTTTTTACATCAAAAATCAATTATTTAATTTTCTGCAAATTTTCGGCCTCCATATAGAGGAAAATTTTAACATTTTTTGAATTGGGACATGATTATGTTTCTTTTTGACTACTTACAATGGAACAATCGACAAATTGTACTATAGCAGTAATAATTATGAAATATCAGTAAATACGTTGGCCCCTTTTAACAAATTATTCTACCAATATTCTGATTAATCAAATAATGTGACATTGACCGCTATTGCTCTGGATCCGACATTTCACTAGAATGGTAACTAAAAGATTCGTCTGCCACACAACGTATTGCACATCATGTACAATACGCTGTATGGCAAGCGAATATTTTCGTTACCATGATAGTGACGTGGCATGTCGTTTGTAATTAGCCGAAACTTCTGTCTAGTATGATACTCGGCAGAAGTTTCGGCTGATTTAAAAACAACATGCCACGTCATGCAAATGTAAAACGAAGATATTGCACACTATGCAACGAGCAACAAATGGAAACGGTTCTCAGCAGCACAAGGACAGCTTCGATGCCCATTACAAAAGACTTGACGTGGAAAGAGTGTAAAGCCATGAGCCGGACTGTGAAATTTCTGATGAGCAACTTCTCTTGGAACCTTCGGAACAGGTCACTGATGTAAAAGTTATAGCGAATCATTTGGTAACCATATCAAAAGAAATTGGAATTGTCGCTGAAATTAACATAATCCGGATACTCCGATCAGATTCCTTTAGTACAGATGTTATTCGTAACGACATAACTGATTGGAATAAATGCATGTCAATTGTGGAAAGAAAATTGGATCGCAGTTTAATCGATGACGGATTTCAAAAATTGAAGATATCATACCACACTGCGTCCGACGACAATATAAAAGCTTTCAGATACAAAAAAGACGTCATTGATGTGTTACATACATAAATTAATGTCACCAGTGCCACATATCTGAAATTTAGACAATATTTCAACTAGGCTGAACGTGATTCCATCTCACATCCTCTGCACTCCGAATTCTTTGCACAGTTGTACATGTACATAATAAACCATGTGATGACAAACGACAAGTCTTCAATTGAATGGAATCAAAGAAGAGACACGTCTCCGAAGTCTTCGTTGGAATGTTACAGATATATACCGATAAAACAGCAAAAACTTTGAAGTCCTAATCCTTAGTTAATTATCCCATACATGTCACATTTTTGAATATGACCGTACAAATCAGACGTTTTCTGATAGACCATCGTTAAAATTTAGTTGCCTTTCTTCCTGTTGGGGTAAAAGGATTACAGTAAGAGAAAGTCATAGAGAACTACTGCAGCAATAGTGACGCATACAGTGATGAAATTATTGCGATTGACGATCATGGCCCACCGAACTCGTCAGTGCTGGGTTGAGATAATAAAACGTTTTTGTTCCATGAAGAAATGACAACGGTTCTTGCGCCGTTAATTGAAAATTCCATGGAAGGTTTTCCGGTATGTATAAACAACAAGATGGAATGTAATTGCTTCCCTGTCATAGTGTCATACTGCTGTGACATACCAGAAAGCAAAGACATGTCTGGAGTCCTACATAACTATACCACCACACTTCCATGTGTGAGATGCTTGGGAGCTTCAACCGATTTCAATACAGGTCCAATACCTGCAATATCGCTACCAAGAACCGTTGAATATGTAAGAATCAGAAGGGATGCCGTTATCACTTTGTTGAAATAAGAAAATACATCGTTTTCAACGGCAGAGAAGAATTATTTACGAAGGGAAGCACAAAAATTTCTGTTAGACATTTCTGCCGCACCATGGGTGCCATTTCTGGAGAGGCTGGAGAAGAGACATCCGCATTTACTTCTTCCGGGTGTGTTCTCAATGTTCACGTATGAACCATTTCATAATCGTCATCGCGGTACTTGTAGAGCGATCAAAACTTGTTTCATGACATATCTTTCAAGTCTATTCTTAACTATGAAAAGCATGGACAAACGGAAGAACGTAAAAAAAGTCCAGACACAGCGCGTGACGTTGTTACGGGTTTGTAATTCATTGCTCGATGCAATAAAAAACCAGTTAGGTGCACACGAGTTTCATTTTTACTTCTCAACAAGAGATAAATCCAAACATCTGAACGGTTTCTTCCTAAGTAACTCAATTCGAGGAATGTTGGAGGGAAATGATTATAAAGATTGGATATGGTTTTCCCTTTTGTGACAGGATATATTGATAGAATCACTTGTTACCAGGATGGTTTTCCTTTGAAAAACGTTTCCACAAATGAAAAAACATCAATGCAAGATTTTCTATACGACAATAATTCCATCTGATGGTCACAGGAATCGATAGCTGACATCGGGGACAGAATTACTATTCTCAAATTGCAATGCATAGGAAAATTTCAGAAATATTGCGATAGTGGAAGCCACACATTGAAATTCCATTTACTAGACCACGTGGTAGAAGACCTTTCTTGAT
>JAULBU010047540.1:0-11243 GCA_032358235.1 Odonthalia washingtoniensis | reverse complement strand
CGCCCACGTGGGAAGCACTGATTAGTCGTCGTAGTTCCAATCAGTTCTTGGACCGTGGTGGTAGTTTCGGGGCCGGTTTCAGTTGTTGAAGATGGATCAAGAAAGGTTGGGGGAATTCTCTTTACGAGGGAAAAGATGCCCGTAAAATTCGGTAGCAAATGACAACGACGAGGCTGTCTTTATTATCTAAATGTTGGAGTCGACACATGGTAAGAAAGGGAAATGGCTGAACGAGTGTAAACTAGGAGAGGAAAGGATCGAAAGGAAAGGAAAAGAAAAGGGGAGGAAAAAGGAAGGATGGGACCCGGTGATTAGAGTGGGTGGTTCCCACTACCTGCCACGGGGCGAGATACTACAATCTGTTGCTCTTTGACACTGAATAAATCGATGTGTGTTTATTGATGTGCTTCTCTCTCGTGTCAACAAATTATCTTAAATGCGTTATACAGAGCCTGTGTCGCATTCCATACCGTTCCCCACGGCAGAGGCTTCAATGAGACAATGTAAGACAATTCTACTTGTCTAAATAGAAGTTACTCCAAATACACATTACAGCGTATTTCAGTGCTTAGTGTAAAAAATACTACAAGTTTCTTCATGTCACATTTGTAAAGTATCCTGATTTTCAACAATGACCTCTCGTCATTTTCCAACTCGAAATGTAAAAATTAAATTTGTAATAAATTTATACATATTTTATAGTTATTCTGTTCAAATACATATTTTATACTTATGTTTTTCAAATACATATTTTTAAATATGTATTAAATATCTTTATTTTGTCAAATTTCCTAAAATATTTATTTTTAGCGAATAATAATTATCGAACTGACTAGTTGAAAAGTGAGCACCTAAAAGTGCTGTATCTTTTATTTAGGGTATCTTTGTATTTGTATTATGCAGTGCCTTAAGTGAATTCTTTAGAACCAGCGTCGTTTCTCATGTATGGAAAAGGACGGCGAGCATGAATCGACAGTGTATTACCTTCTTTTCTAATACACTGTAACGCTATTACTATGAGCTATCTTATTACGCGTTATACCGTGTCTCGTTTCATGCATGATCACTTCATACTCTCTCATTGGAAGGCCAAAATGCTGTAATAACAACTCATCTTATTTCATTCTCAACACTCCTGGTCGACGCTGCTTCGCGAAGAAAATAAAAAATAAGCACCAGAAAAACAACATCAACTGATTCGCTTATCATAAAATTAAAACGCTTCTCTCGAAGGATCTAATTTCAAAACAATGTCTTATCGCAAAGAGAATCCTGCTGCACAACACGCTCGTCTCAATTCCCAAACTCTCATCCTAACACCATAAATATAAAATTATAATGAGATAACCATAATCATTACTTCTCATTATCCTTCAATTGAAAACAATTTTAGTCATCAATTTATTGAACCGCTTAGACATCAATGCCTTAGTGACTAAATATGCAAGATGGTCACCAGTAGGTACATAGACGAGTCTTCCAGCGTAAATATCTCACGCAGTTTATGGTTCATTATACCAATGTGTTCGGACATCAGAAATCTCCCCTCCCATTTTCCCAGCACGAGACATGCGGCGTTTTATTCATGTATTGCCGTGGGCTCAAACTGTTTTTAATTAAGATTATCTAATAGAACTCGTAGTCATACTACCATACGACCGGCTGAAATCTCGTCGACATACTTGGACTCCGCATTGATGTTTAAAATTATGGATTCTTTCTTCGAGATCCAATCGACGTTATGTTTACCAATATTTGTAAGAATTCCCGAAGTGAACTTTCGCGTTAACAACTCATCTGCCTATCACGCATCCACATAAACATGCAGAATTCACGACTGACCATTATTACTGTAGAATAAACCGTATAGTTGTGTTCCTTTGACATATCAGAGAACCCCTTTTAGCGAGATGGACTGGAATTCATGAGGATCTGCGACAAATGGAGCTAGCTTGGCGACAGAATAGGCGATATCGGGTCCCGTACATACCCCAATATAAATAATACCACGAACTAATTCACGATAGGGAAATTTCCACCTTTTGACTTTCGTTAGCAGATATTATAACGATTTCACATCATTACCAGCTGATAATGGCACCTATTTTGGATTGGAGTAACTCATGTGCAATCGTTCTAGGATCTTATCTATTTATTCCGTCTGTGTCATATGAACATCCTATGGTCTTTCACTAAAGTTGATACTAAGGAACAATTTCATCGTACCCGTGTCCTTCATTTCAATCTGCTGCCCAATGTGTTCTTATCTTTTGAAAGTGTTCGTTGTTACTTAGATATGAGTAATATGTCGTCAACATATATCATTACGTGTCCATTACTACTGAGGAACTATTCAAGCTATTAGAAGTTAGTGAGGATAGCGTAAGGTGGTGTCAGTCTCTCTGGTATTTTATTCGTTAGTAATGCGATTCTGGTATCCGCGGTCCTTCGATTGGCGTGGTGACTCGATATACTGACGCAGCTACTCGTCGTTCTGAATTACCGGAGTCAAATACACAGGCCGTGTTCTTTTTCAGCGCTTGCTTTAGCCACTGGAACGATCTGGCACGCTTATTGTGTTTTTTCTGTTTTGAATGTTTGTTCTGGCTTTTTTTAATAACTACCTTTCTCTATTAAATGCATCGTCCTGAATCAAATGATGATATTTATACTACTTTTAGGGTCAGAATAAGTGGTGATAACACGTGTAATGTGTCTCTATTAATAATCGAGAATTATATACTAATTGCTCAATCAGCTATTCTAGTCCTGTCTATTGTCAGGTCCTACGTGTCGCTTCATATTCCAGATTGCACTGTTCTGGTTGTTGCCAGTCTGGCAGAGTATAATCCTCTTTCTTTCATGGCAATGTGGGGGTGCCTACCTTCGTGACACTGTAAGGGTGCCTCATCAATTCGAGTGGGTGGTTGCCTTGTTGTGTCATTCAGTACAGTACATTCTGGTTACCACTCTCGCATGCACTAGATGCATACGGGTACAGTAGCAGCCTGAATGGTCCTGCTACTTCTGTTCAGTACAGTACTTGACTTGTACCGTTACATGTATGACAATTAGCGCTTCTTACAACCTCCTGCGTTTAATTAGTCCTGTGACATCATCTTCAGTCTTCCCGCAACATCATCATGATATAATTCAACTTCAGTATCATTGTTCGTTCAACTTCATCCTCCCGCAACATCAAAATCCTCACATCCCACAACATCCGCATCAACTAATCATGCAACATCAAAATCATCAGTCCCGCAACATCATTATCATACTCATCATTCAACATCAACATCATCACAACATCATATTCCTTCACTATCTGGGCTGTGTCACATGAACCGGTCCACGAACTTCGATTTGACATGGTCGAATCGACATTACGATCAACTCTAATTCAATCTTTCTATATCTGGTATACAAACATGAGTCTGCTTCGTTGGGCGCCGCCCAGTAATGAAGACTCATGTTTGTATATTAATGGAATTAATCCACACCGTGATGGGCGCCGAACAGCGATGCAGACTTATGTTTGTATAATAACATCGTTAATCCACACCGTTATTTGAGTAAAGAGTCTCATGCAAGGCTCCACATTCTTGACGCCTGTTTCAGGCGGTATAATGGCTTCATTAATCGAAACGACTCGCCCATTGGAACTAAGTTTTCGTATCCAGGTGACGAGTTTGCAAATATCATATAATTTTCGAGCGTGGTATTCATACATGCCGTCCCGACATCCATTTGATGCACCTTCAACTTCAAGATTAGGGGAAATGACAGGATCTTTCGTAATGTCAACATTATCGAGACTGGAGCGTAGGTACCACTTACGCTCCGGTCCTGACAAGGTCGACCGTAAGGTCATAATATATTCCTTGAATGTGCATATACCCTTTAACAACGCATTGGGCCTTGAAATTTTCTACATTACCTGTTTCATCGTCCTTCGTTTAAACAACCGATAGAATGTAAATGTGCTTCTGGTTGACTGGTGTGTCAACCAACTCGTACACCCCAGGACGTTTTACTGATCCTAATTCGTCATGACACGCGTGTTTTCATTCTTATGCTTGAGGCATTGACATTGATCCTTTGAATGTTGTTGGAATATTGATGTCATTATCCGATTAATCTGCTATCAAAGCTGCTCATTTCATGTTGATGTCTCCTCCCGTGCCAGTTCGTGGCTTGGATCGTTCTTCAACAATCTGGCGTAATTGATTTTCGATGCTTGCAGTATTCGTGGCACTACTGTTGTCTAAATTTAATACTAGTAGTGATCTTTCTATAATTTTCTTCAGTGTTTCGACCTTGTTATTTGAACCGTTCGGCCTCCTCATCTTCTTGTTGTGTACTTTAAATTCAGAAATATTCATGTCGTTGAATACTGTCAATGATTTTATCAATGGAATAATCATTAACTTCGTGATTCAGTTTGAGAATTCCTTCATTAATGTTCCCTCCATTCGCAACATCATGGTTTTGTGGTTTAATGGAATATATGACTATTGTTTCTGTAACACGACTGTCCTCTTCAAAATTCACTTCCTTCGTGATTTTACAATTGACTGCAGTTTCAACTTTATTGGAGGTGCCAATGTTAACACATTCTGTGCCATTGTTTACATTTTCAGTTCTTTCTTCAATTATTGAATTAGAATCATCAATATGATTTAATGTGTTCTGTTTTACATCTTGATGATTCAATTTGGGTGTAAATGCTTTTGGCTTCTTCATTATGCCTTTGGTCGTGATTGAATTATTCAGACCAGATTTCTTGGCTGTTGAATGGACAACAGCGCCATCAATATTAATTGATCTGGGTTCAGGAAATTTGAATGGTTCATCTTCTTCCTCTATGGACGTAATATCCCTGCCTTGAACAATATTTTTGGCCGAGTTACAATACATGTTGTAACAAAAAGTACCATCTTATATTCCAGTTATAGTGCCACTTTCCGCTTTCACATCCAACTCCTTCCTAGTTGAAAACGGGGTATACATGATCTCAGTGCACCTAAAAGGTTTGAAACCTTTTGGGTCTACCTCTTTATTAAAGAAAAGGTGATATGGAGTTTCACTATTTTCAAACGTTGCAATGTTATATCAATTTCTGATCATGGTCGAATACATGATGGAATAACCCCACTTCCAATTGAGGAGTCCGGAATCCAAGAGCATTTTCTGTGTTCCCGGGAATGAATGCCTACTTCCAAGAGGTGACACGGAGTGGATATACACGGGAGCCATTCTTATAATTTGGCCATATGAACGCCCACATTGAACCAATCGTATGTTGGACATTCAAAGATCGTTGTTTTTCTCTGGGCATTCATATAGTCAAAAACTGGTAATTTTATGAAGGACGGGCATTCAGTGTTTTGTAGTTACGTGCAGTTGCGACAATAAATCATAAAAAGTAATGTGGGCACCAATTTTGGTCATTGCTGTCAGCACTTTTTAATCCAATTTTATGAAGACAGAGATTACAATAGTGCATGTATGATCGCCAGCAATACAAAAATATCAGAGAGGAATGGAGGAAGGGTCACAAACAATGCAATTACTGTAAGTAATGAATGCCTACATTGAGGAGCTGAAAGAGACGCATTCAAATTTACGAAAGAGATTATAAATGTAACGTGGTAGTTACATGATATTAATGGACACTTTCATATCGCAGATGCACATTAGGCAATTGGAATCAATGCTAAATGGGAGGGATTTTACAAGGATATGATTTCAAGTATCAAACGATGTGGTGACAACTTGGAAATGTATGGCACATGTTCAAGTTGTCAACACGTCGTTGCGCAAATTATAAAAACACTTTTACTAGTTGAGATTACTTTATGATAATTTAAAAAGGTGAAAGGGTTTTCATAACAGTAATATTTATAGTACATCTAATGGTTGAAAAATGTCTATTTAAGGGAAGCTTTTTATCAGTTCTCGAAAAAATTTGTCTCCCTTTCCTTTCCATGCCAAGCATTCTTGTAACTACCATCCTCAAAAAAGTGGGGAAAGGTAAGAAATAGTTTGCGTTATTAGGTATAAGTTGTTAGTTTTTTAGTTGTTAGTTTTTTCTTATCTAAGTGTGGAAAGGTGGGGAATCGTTTGCGATCTTGTGAAGGTTAGGAAGCATAACATGACTTCCTGGCCCTCGCGGGGTCGTAAACGGTTATTTACTTTTTAATATTTAGTTGTTAGTGTTTATTTTCTCCAAGTGTGAAAAGTTAGGAAATCATTTGCGATCTTGTCGAGGTTGGGAAGCATAACATGACTTCCTGGCCCTCGCCGGGTCGTAAATGGTTATCTTCTTTTTTATATTTGGGTAGAATGAATTTGTTGCAATGACTTGATAGATTCAGGTATTAGCTGTTATTTTTTCTCTTCCCCAACTTGGAGAATGGAAGAACGAAAAATATTTCCTACCCTGCGCACTTCAATGTGGAAGGGTAGGAAATGGGTTACGTTAGGATATAGCTCACTGTGAAAACGGAGGCACCTGTAATACAGATGACTGCGTCTACATAGTGAATTTCCCCACCTAACCGTACATGATCATGTATGGGTAGGTGAGTCGGGTAATTTGTGCAAGCATCATTCGTATGAATTGGCCATGTTGTGTTGCAGTAATCGCAATGTCTGGTTGCTGACATTGTAATGGACCAAATTGGCTATTGGAATGTTATATTCTCAGAATGAGAGCCTGTCATCGTACCGTAACATGACAGGCTGCCATTCTGAAACATATGACAAGTAATAAAGTAAATGTTATATCCTCAGAATCGAATATATATATTATTACTTGTACCATGAGAGGCTGTCATGGCATTGACAGTGTATAATGAAATCATTCGTATTAGTTTACTGATTGTAGATGTAGTGATAAGTTTTTAATGTAGTATACATAAAAATAGACAAACTTAAGATAAAATAAAAGGAAAATAAGAATAAAAGCACTATTTATTTTTATCGCGATGAACATGATCAGGACCGCAATCAATGAAAAGTTCTTTATACAAGTTTTTTTAATTTTGAGTTGTGGACAAAAGGAACAAGTTGAGGACCTTTGGAAAATAAGATGGGTGTTAATGGAAGAGGAAAGGTGTACCAAAAGCCTAGAATGAGATATGTATGATAAATCTAAAATTGCAAAGCTGGAAAGGGAGTAAAATAACTGATAGGCCTCAACATGATGAAAATGTTCCTCACCCTAATCAACGAAAAGTTCTTCGCCCCTTGCAATAGGGAATAAAGTACTAACCTCTGAAGTCTTGTACGAAGTTACTGTTCCATCAGTTCTCACCTTCATATTTTGCACGAACATGCAATTCTGAACCATTGGATTCTTGGCTCTTTCCGTACGGGATGATTTACCACCGGGGATATAGTTGAAATAGTTAATGCACCTTGTCACACACCAAGTAGCAGCAACGATCCAACATCTTTTCCTTCTACCATCAGCACCAGTAAATAGATGCGTACAATTGCAGCGTACTTGAAGAACTAGTTTTTAGTTACAGAAAGGCAACTGTCACCATATGTTTTCGCAATAAAACTGCTGCCACCTAAATTTCCATAAACAAATGTCCCATAGTAGTAGCCGAAAATGGAACCTTCAGCGAATGGTCTCTCTGGGAAAACCCCTGAACCAACCTTTTCGTGCTGGATTGTTAATAGATGAACTGTGAGTCCCAAAGCACCGGCTTCCATTGCACGTAACGCCTATTTTGGTATTCCATCAAAAGTGAGCTTCCATGACATTTTCCACATTTTCCACGGCATTGCGGTACGATTATTGTATAGTTTAGGATCCACGACGAACTGAAATGGAGTAGCGCAGATATTTCTGGAAAGTCCGAACCATGGAAACTCTAGCGGGAATATCTCCTACGTCCATTCTTCTTTTGACCTCAATTACATCCAGTTATTTTAGTAATACTGTGACATGAAGCCTGTCATGATCCGTACTGTAAATATCTGAATTGCTGGTCAGTAATTGACGAGCGAAGAGTGCAACAAAAGGAGCCCTGGGAAGGTCTAACATTTATCATTGTTATCACAACCAAAACATTTTCTGTGCTTGCGCAGAAGCATACATACCATTGGCACAGAAAATGTACTGGAAAAAGGACCCACAAACAAATCGCCTGGCTGCATAAAAATCTCTATGAGATACATCATCCATTGTCTTGATTTTTGCTCCTGTCGGAGCATTTCTCGTCGACCCATATTTTGGTGTGTGACGGTAGGAATATTTTTACGCTGTTAGGGACTTTGGGAATGTTGTTCATTTCGTTACAAGTCCCCGGATGAACACTGTAGATCGTACCTGGACGTGTGTAGTTAATTTTCTCGATTGCATATTTAAAAACCATACCATTCTTCCAGAGATGCCCTGCTTGTTCAACTACAGAGAGATGAGACAATATTTTTAACATGGGATCCGGATTATAGTAACCTCTTTTCTTTGTTTAATGGGGTGGAATTTCTTCCACTGTGAACAATGCTCCTTCTAATTCATCTTCGTCATAGTCATCATCAGTGTCATCTGTTTCGTTTACCTTGACATATTTTCCAAATTCTAGTGACTGGAAAAGGTAAACCCAACTTGAAAACTTCAATGCAGATCAAAAAATGTGGGCATGACTCCAGTTGGACATAAAATTTCGACAGCATGTCACGAAATATGCCATGTATTCATGATTGAATTGATCGTGATCTGAGTTTGCACGTTCTTGATCGAACCTCGTGTTGTACGGTGGGTTAGTGTGAATTTGATCGACCTTCTATTTAATGTACGCACCGTCAAGGTCCTGATGAACATCCACAAGATCCTAGAACGCGCAGTCATAGCAAGAAAATGATTTGTCCATTGATTCTCTCAACTCGTCCAAAGCATGTTGTCCGGCTTGGGATAGGGTTTTGTAAGTTTCTGGGTCAAGCTCATCTTCATCTTTCACGTTCGGTTCGTCCTCGGAATGATCTGAAAGTGGTGGTGAAGGCACCTCTGGTTCCATAACATTACCAGTTAGTTTTTTTCGTATCCATCCAAAATCTTTGGAGCTGGAAGGTCGTCCTCCCTTTGTTGCACCTGCTGTTGATTTTGTCTCCAGTATTGCAGAAGTTGAAATAGTCGAAGGCTCTGATGTTGGATTAGATTGTAACGTCACAGTAGCATTGTCAGGCACGTCGATCGCCGCAGATGTGTCAACTTCTTGACAGTCGATGTTTAATGATGTTGAAACAGATTCTGTCTTATTTGCAGACGAATGGTTGCATGAACAAGGCTGTTTCCATATCGAATTCTGATTCATGAATTGAAGCGTTGACGATGATTTATCGCAGTCTTTCGAAGAAATATGTTGTGATATATCGGTAGGCCTGATCCTCTTGTTTGCTGCGGTTCCAATATATAGGGCATACCAAATCGTGTTTCATGACGTGGCAACAATCTTCTGTGAAGACATCGTGTTAAGTTAAAACGGAGGAACCATTAAGCTTGGACCAAATTGGTACGAAAGTGGATGTTGAATAGTCTTAGTATATAAACGGAGAAAACATTGTACTAACCAGTGATATGTTCAATGAATTTTCAAGTCGATCCCAAGATTTAAAAAGTGTTTGACAGACGAACCCAATCCTCGTACCGGTGAAGTGTTTAATGGCCACCAATTTATTTGTTTTGTAGCGCGCAAGAAGATTCGATAGAAGAGCAACACTATGGAAGTACAGCATACACTCAAACGTTGATGGAGTTGACATGTTGAATGGATTCTTTCCTGGACGTTTAGATGTTGATTGAATGATCATTTCAAAGAATGTTGGACCGACCAAGAAGCCTGTTGATGTCTTCATTCTGTCGAATAAGTTGTTGAAAATTTCGATTATTCGGCCATCTCGGCATGCAAATGTGTGGATAGCAAGGGATGCAAGAGCAATTTGTCTGATCTCCTGCGACCCCATTTATGTAAAAACCTTATCATCATCAGCTCCAGCCGACTTGAATACGGAACAAGTCAATGACTTATTTCTTTTTCTAGCTTCATCTTCAAATAGTTTTGTAATATGCTTGCATGTTATGTCATCAGTTGACCAAACCAACTTCAGATATCCTTGAAGGTCTGCATTATTGTAGTTGAACTTAACCTTGAATATATTTTATTCGAAACTTTGTAGGAAAGCGAAGAGAATGAATCGGGTGAAGTCGGTTTCCGTCGACGATGATAAGTCAGATGTAGTAGAGGACATATTCGTTGACGAGAACTTGTTGAAGACAGAGTAGGGACCGAAAATTGAAAATTTAATGGATGAAGTAAAAAATTGTATCGACCAGTTTGCTTGAAGTAAAGTTGAAAGAAGAAAGATTTATTTCACATACCCCTGTTCGATATTTCTTAAAATGTTTGAACCGAAGACACGAGAAACGGTCATATCCGAATATATGTCAAATTGCTTCTCACTTATTGGGAAAGCAGGTGATGGAAGTGAAAGTAATGATTGATGATCGGGCGTCGTCCTTGAGAAAGCAGGCGATGGAAGTGGAAGAAATGATGGATGATCAGGCGTCGTCGTTGAGGTAAGCGGTCGTGTACAACCACATAGAGGGATGTGAAAAAATAAAGAAAAGATTATTTGTAATCAAAAACTTATTAAAAAAAATAAGAAAAATTTACAACTCCATATGGAGTTGGGATTTTCGGAAGTTTTTGTAACGGAGACAGTCGTGAACAAATAATGTATAAATATTGGAATAGATTACACCTGGAATTTTTGCTGCGCCTGCACCAGACACCCCATCCCGCGTAGTACATGGAACGGGCTGTGGTTGTTACTGTAACCGCATAGTGTGCCATTATACTAACACCCATACGACTATATCGTAGTCATAACAAGCATGCAACTATACGTTATCACAACAACCGAAAAATCGAAAAGAGTCATAAATATATAACTAGTCTAGTACGTATTGTACGGCAATGTCAGTCAACCTTCAAAGTTACTCAACACTCAAGTAATCTGCTCTCAACTGTTCACAAACGGCGATATCATCCTCATATTAATCAACAAAGTTCAATTTTTTGCTTTCATCCATCACAAAATGCGACACAGAAGGCATTTCAATAAGAAATTGCATCAAGTACAACCCGTCCATCTAAAGAACCGGAAAGGCTTATGCATGGTAGTCTCAGCGTGAGCGGAGAAAACAGTTTCATCAAACCGTTCTT
>JAULBU010047529.1:0-13415 GCA_032358235.1 Odonthalia washingtoniensis | reverse complement strand
GACGTACTTCCACCAACGTCCACATGTTTCCATCGAAAGTAACTGTCATGCGGTTGATTGAATAAGCCCATTTAAGCGTCACTTGACAATGTTCTCTCCTTTAAGAGATGGGATGATAACGACGAAACTACACACTTTAATAACATATATTTTCTTATTTTCAACTGTTTCGGCATCCCCAATTGGGTGTAATTTCGAATATATTTTTATTGGGCTGAGTTTCGGGTTGAGTTTGAGAAAGTGGAAACTCAACCCGGCAAAGATCACACCAATTTAATTTTAAGTGAAATTTAAAATACACCAGGGCCGGCCAGGTGAAAGTTGAGTTTCAGAAAATTTAATGGTGGTCCGTATACAGTTGGGTACAGCGTAATACACCTCTGACGTCTCCTATTTTAGGGTATTCAGTACAGTTGGACAACTCATACCATCTGTACATTTCATTTCAAAACTACAATGTGTGACACTACGAGCTCAATGCTCTCATCCCATTGGTCACATACTTTGTACACCATAGTACAGAACGGGCAACATACACTGAGAAAAAATTGGCTATCGGAGATGAAAACACGAAATCCAATCAAAACCAATTCCACAACACAACAGAATCGATTATTGGGTTTTATTTCTGTACTTCAAATTTTGATCGAATTTACGTCGCCTCGGCTTAAAAAGACAGCTATTTGCCTCCCGAATTTGCCTCCGAGGTAAATGTTTTGGTCATTAAGACATCCATGGGTGCGATTTGATTTTACAAAATTAAACTTTAATTATTTTTATATTTTGGTGGAGAAGCTCTAAGCTCTAACAACATCTACACGTAAAGATTCTAAATTAGGTGCTTCATCACGTGGGGATAAAATGAGAGAAAATATCTAACACGTGTACTGTTACATTATACGTTGCACTCAGTTGTAGGTTGATGTGTACGCTTACATTTTTAAGCTGCAAAATCCGTTGACGGATTGTTTCGGCATTAAACCGGCCATTCATGGTCTGCCACTGTATAACGTAGGGAAGCGGCGCGAGAAAGATGCGCGCGCACGTGTAAAAAACAATGTTTATTAGTAATTATAGTAAGTAGAAACTGCGAGCGCGTTACGTCACTGCAATTACAAACATGTACTGTACATGGGACGGCATAGTACAAAATCCCGGGCTCTTGTGACACTGTATTTAGTGTGGTGACATACAAAAACTCACTTGCTCGTATAGACAGGACAATAATTGTACTGCCTGTACAATTATTGTCGATTGAAATTCGAGTCAAGTGTACACGTGTTGTGTTCATGTATGAAAAAATAATTACAATTCACTTGTGTCTTGTCGTTGTAAACATTCGAACGACCGACACGTTCGGACTGTCCATTTTTCATATTTTATTTCAAATTATCATTATTTGGCATCTAAACGTTTTAATTCATCTCTAATCCCACCGTTCTCTCTTTTATACCCCCCTTCCCCTGCAACCAAACTCATCCCCACTCCCAACGTAACCCTAACCTACAACACACACTCTAAATCACCGAAAACCATGGCAGCCCCACCACCTCCACCACCACCGCCGCCGCCGATTAAACGACCAGCCGGTGCTAGTAAAGCCCCACCGCTGCCGCCGCCGCCACCATCGGCATCAACAACTGCACAACCAATTGACAATCCGAAATCACCAAAACCTGCTATTCCATCATTGCCGAAAGTACCAGAAGCTATCACGAAACCTGTTGAGAATGGAGTAAACAACGTGACTTCCGCAGTTGACAACAATGCTAATGCCGTTAACAAGAATATACAGGAAGGCGTGCAATCAGCCAAGGCTAATGTACAAACGGGGCAAGAACAAGCGAAGAAAACTTCTAAAGGCCTATTTTCATGTTGCTTCGGCTCAGGTGGCGATTGATTGATTGATTGTTTCATGTGTTTGTTTATGTGCGTTTGTGAATTTCACAGATATCCTTTTTTATTTTCTTGTTGTTTTTTCGTCGGTTTGATATCTAAGAAACTGTGCGCACAAGTGTTTTGTTAGTCAGTCAGTCACTTGAAACTTAAAAAGTCGTGACTTCAATCAATCAATCGTTTATTCATCCATCCATCTCGTTAATGTCGTCGATGCAATCAATCACTCGACTCTCTTAAAATGTCTTATTTTTATCTTGACTACGTCAATTGTTTCGTCTTGTTCATACATTCATGTCATACCCTCCCTATCCATTCATTATTCATTCTGTTCATATTCTTTCGACGTCCTTTTGCCATTTTGCGACTGTTCCTGCACAAGTTGACTGCGACTGCCATTCGTGTTCGTTCCATCGGCCGTCGTATTGCACGAACGCAAACGACATTAGTTTACATTATTAAAATTTTGTAATTTTTTTAAACAAATAATTTTTAAATTAAAAAAATTAATGTTTTGTAAAATCCCTTCCTTCTTTGGAAACCGTTGCGGAACACGCAAAAAGAATTGAAAGAATATACGTGTAAATACGTGTGAATATTCCCTAAAATATTATAATGTAAACAGCAGTGTTATTTAGTCGTGCCCCTATTATTATAAGGTTTTATGAGGGATTAATAAAGCTATATTTATTCCTATTTTTTTGCACTTCTGTAAATACTGTTACCTTTTACAATTCACAACAAACCATTGCCCTACTATAGAACAAAGAAAGATAAATAATCGATTCCAATGGTCTTTTTATATACTGACAGGTTAATAGGTCATCAGCAGACCAAATTTCACAGTCAAATTTCACAGCCGTATTACAAAAATAATGACCTACAGCATTTATTGAAGAGGTAATAGAAATCAAACTTTTAATAGGGATATGACATATACGAAACCAACTGATACATAATGGCATCATCACATTGTGATCACATTGTGATGATGCCATTATGTATCAGTTGGTTTCGTACATCTGGACCCCGTACTGTACTTTACCTCAAAAATGGTTACATAACATTGAGGCACAAGTCCCTGGAAATAGGAGGCATCTACAGTAGCCGTTATTCAACCGAATTAAATTCAGCTTTTACAAATTTTGTAAAAGTATTCGGCTATACTCGGTATGAATTAGAAAGCGACCGTACCACTTTGTTTCATCTTTCACATCAGAAGTATCGACCATATCAGGGCTGAAAATCTCATGTTTCTCAATGAATCCATTCAATTTTCATTGATTGAGGACGAAAGAGCCTACTTTATATCTGTGTTTTCATCTCTAACCCTGGAGCAGGAAAATAATTCAGCAGTGTGTACACAAGTCCGCAGTGCGCCCCGCTTAACCCTCCATTGATGCAATGTCGTCATCTGTTCTGCATTGAATAATTTGTAACAGCTCTTCAAGTACGTTTGTGAATTGTCGTAAATCAGGATATCGAATATACATGGCCTTTGCTTTGACTAATTCTGCAATTTTTTTTGATAACAGAGAACGGTTTCGTACAAATTCCGACATAACACATCTGCCTACATGTTTAGATATATATATATATATATATATATATATATATACAGATGTAAAAATCCTCGCAGACGAATCCTATTGTTTCCTTCTAAATACTCCGTACCATTATTGCCCGACGAAAAAATGTATTTGTGAACCTTACACTTATTCAGTTTCCATTTTACTGTTGATTACATTCTTTCGAACCATATGTTAAACTGGCACTGCTTCATTTTACAGGCACACAAAACTATTTCGACAGACTGATGGATATTTATTCCGTTATTTAATCCTACATGCTCGTTATAATATCAGCAGAATATTTCAAATTTCAAACATACTCGAAACTATGCACAAATAATTGGTACAATTGAAATCGCTGGGATATAGTTCCAAGACCGATGCCAAACTATCAGATTCAAATGCTAGTTTTGATCTTAATATTCGTCTCCTCTATTTCCTTTGCGACACATTTTACTCGTCATTTTCGTTGTGAAGGTGTTTTCGGTCGGGAACTGTATATTAATCGTCATTTTTGTTGTCTCCTTCTCCAAGAAAATCAGCAATTACCTCAATAAATTTTATTAGTTCACTCTGAATGATTTTTCTTAACGTCTCCAAATAGATATTATCATCACTGCTTTCCTCCAAAACATTTTCGGTCCATATTTTCTTCCAATAGGTACATTGGAAGTATAACCGCCATATTCAATTTCATCCCCAAATTCCGTTGGTTGCGTTGGATGTGTCGGTTGTGTCGAATCAATGCAAATCGTCGATACGATTTAATATGTGAGCGAACGGTTAGTATAATACAAACTGTAGGGAGAAGCAGAGAATAAAAGCGTTGATGAAGTTTAAGCTGATTAATTGAGTGAATAAAGTGAGATGTTGCGATTAAAGATGAGACGGAGATAAAAGATGAAAAGGTGGTTAGATTAAGATGTAGGATGATGAAAAAAATAGGATAAAGGATGAGAAGTTGATGGTTAGTTCAAGAAACGAGATGATGACGGTAAAGGATAAAATATGAGATAGAAAGAGACGGGACGATGATGGTAAAATATCAAAGACTTGATGTTCATAGTTAGTATAAGAGACCGGAGAACGAGGGTATATGGTAGTAGCGTCAAAGAAGATGAATGAACACGCACGAAGAATCTTCAAAAAATGGCTACGGTAATGAAACTCACGTGATGTATAGATGAAGATGGTGGAACGAAAAGCCTCAACAAGTGATCATCTGAATAGAATGATGGTAAAATGTACAATGAAGATGATGGAAATTCCAGGAAAATAAGTGATCATCAAAAGGGTGATGGTAATAATTGAACGGTGAAGATGACGGAATGACAAGCCTAACGGGGTGATCGTTAATGATACCAATAAAAGTGGTGAAAGGGGTCATAGTAAATGAGACGAAACTTGGTAGGGCGAGGTGCAGAACGGCAGGAATAAGGGCACTGGCGAGACAGAGAGAGCACGATATTATTGCAGGCAGGATAATAAGTTCAAACAGGATATGAATAGTTCGTGCAGGGGCAAAGCAGACAACGAGTCGTAAAGAAGATCGGAAAGAGAAGTGAAGAAAAATGCAGGGAGGTAGAGTAGGTTAGGTCAGTTGTATGCTCTTCTCTATTAAAAAGAACATCAGATACCAACAGCTTAAGTAGCAGTTGTTAGATAAAATTATAACAAGACAATAGTGACACGCAATTATAGTACATATAGAATTATTGGTCTTTAACGGATATTACTATCGCCGATAATTATTTGAATCTTAATTGGCTTCGATAAATACAAATATTTGTATTTTAAGCCGTTGTATCAAATACCAAATATTTGTACCTGTGATATGACCGTAAAAAGTCATATTAATACTCCTTCTGCTTTAACTAAAGTTTGTCTCCAAGCTCTTGGATTCAGCTAAATCCTCTATTTCAATCGATAGACGAACTTGGAAGGGGGTATACTGTAGGGTCTCGGATAGAGAACTGTCTGATTTTGAAAAAGGACTGCTAGATTGATTTTTCCAGATATCTATGATATGATGTCCTGGGTTCTTGTTTGAATCTCATATCGTATGCATGCAACGTCTCCTCGAATTGAGCTGCAGATTGAATTTCTTTGTGTCAATAAGGATGTAAAGGTATCTTTAGAATCGACACAGAGCTTCACCTTGATGTCCATGTCCATAAGTTCCGAGTATGTCTGTGATATTACTTTCCCTTCATCGATTTATTTTGCGGGAGCAAGTATTCCAGCAGCTGATACACTTTTTACAGGTCGTTTCGATTTATGGGATATACAGGAGATGGGATGATAGATCGAGCCCTTAATTTGACTTTCCAACCAGTAGTCTAGTGATGATTCCAAGTTGAAAATCTGCATCTTTTTGGGATGCATCAGTAAAGACAAGGATGCTGAGATTATGAGCAGTTCCCGGTTTTGGCCTTGGGTAAGAGATAGTTGTACCGATGCGTTTGATCTTTCGCAAGATTTTTTTCTGTCAAACAAGATGCGATAACTTGATATCTGGTGCCTTTTGCTGTAGACAATTTTTGTAGAAGCAACAAATGGGTGCAGAAGCTATTACAATCCAACCGAGAGAGCTGTTAATGGATGCAAATACAGAATTTTCTATTGTGTTAACTTTTTGATCTCTTTCTTTTCTACGCTGTCTCGACATGGGGTATTCCACAATTGCCTCGAGCTTATCTCTTGCATCGGTTGAGATCTTGTAGTCGTCATTTTGTAATGTGTTGATACCAAAGAATTTTAATTTACCTGGAACATGGTTGACTGTTCCAAGTTTGAAACGTTTGTAAAAGTTGTATATGAATAATTTTGCGTGATTTCCAATTCCTGCCTCTTTTAGGTCATCAAAAATCTTAGCTACAATTAGTACAAGTTCTCCTTCCTCGTTTTTGAAGAATAGTTGCGGGACATGTTTAGATGCTTGCAGTCCATTTTTATAGAACAAATCATCGGACTGGTTTAGCCATTTTGAGTCGGAATTTACTAGTCAGTAAGCAGCTGTTAGCAGTAGCCAGAGGTGTGTAGTTTTTGTCTGGCTTCCCTTGGTGGTATTACATAGACGTCTTGCTGTAACTTTCCTGTCTGCGGAAAGGCAAGGGTTACATCATACTTGTATACTGTCCATCCATGGAGTGACGCAACTGACTCTAATATACGGAGTCCAGTTGGTAAACATGTATAACAATCTTTGTTCATAAAATTTTCAAGTCGTTTTCATTTCCATGGGGAGCAATTCGCGCCTTCAGTTTCAATGAGCCATCGGCATCCTGCTTTACTTTGTAGAGCGTGTAGCTGCTAATAATATTTGCCCCATTTGGAATCAAGGTTTTCGGAACTAGTCGTACTGTTTTTAAGAAGTTGTCTTCTCCCTTCTTGAATGCAACAACCATTGGGAATTGTTAAAAACATTTTGCTTGGTGCTTGAGGAATGGCTTATTTCCAAAATGTTTTTTAATTTTTCCCAGAAAATTTCCTTCAGTACTGAAAACCACATTTCTTTATTCCGTTTTGTTTGAGATGGAAGACGATGCGTTTAGAAATTTCCAAGTTTCGTTTTCCATTTCTAGACATTCATTGTATCCATCATCGTATTTTAAATTTATACTTCCACCGTCGGCTTCTGATTCGACTGTATGAGGATATTCTTGATCTAAAGGCCAGAAAATAGACAATATATCCCCAATACCGGGCTATATATTGGGATCAGCCATAGAAAAATTTGCACCATGTCTCTGGTTCTCTGTTATTCTCATTTAATTTCTCTCCGGTGCGGTGGATGTTTCTTCCGAGATTGTAGTTTGCATACTACAATTAGTTAGTAGTTCATCAAGCTCATCTATTAATTCTTGTACAGTATGTAAAAGGTTGTATTTCGGGATGACTGGACGAAGATTTTCAATGGCGACGGATAATTCTTTGTCCTGTTTTCCAGAAATGTTTACCGATATTGATTCATGTTTCACACGTAGAATTGCTTTCTTTAACGACCATTTCCCCCTTTTTTCGTGCTGCTTCTATTGGTATATTTCTACCATGTATCCTACCTGAATTGGAAATATTTCACTGTTTTTGACTTGAGAATCAATGCCAACTTTCGAAGAGCTTGTAATTTTCATGTGCAGAGACTATTTCGTCAGGGACTGCAGATTGGGCTGCTTTAGACATGATGGGTTTCATGAAACCCTTTGCCATTTCGAAGGAACTTAGGGTATCGTTTCCGTAAAGGTTGTTAGATATAAATAAAGTCTTTTAAGCACAAAAGGTTGAATTGTGGCAGTTTTCAGCATCCACTTTTAGTCTAAGATAGATACTGTGGATCACATTGTGCTTTGATTCAATGGTATTCTTTCTGTGTAGACCAAGTGGCACAGGGCGGAACGACATACCAGCCCTTTCCATACAGGTCTTGAAGTCTCCATATTGGAAATATTTGTCGTCGTGTATTGAGTTAGGGTACCAAAAATGGGACACACAGCTGGACTCGAACCCAACAACAGCATCTGACATGGTTGCACATTGTACAGAATGGATAGCCGATAAGCGCGACACTAGAGACATACAGTGCATCATCCTTATTTCGTCCAAATAGAAATGGTTTACACAGATAATTTAATTGAAGGCTGGGGACAGTGAGCTAATTGATACTTTCAGACTAGGTTTCGGCAGGGCTGATGAATGACAAGCAGTACCTTCTTTAATTATTTGGTGGATGTAAGAGGATACTGCTTCATTCCATAAATCATTTATCTCAAGAAGGAGCTTAAAGTCAGTATAGCTCGCATGTCCGCATACATGCTTGCGCAATTTATCTATAATGTTTTTTTCTTTGTCCCAGGATATATTTTTCAGAGTGCTGGCGCTAAGGCAGTTTAGCACTGAGTTAGTTTCATCTCTACTAAAAATTCTCTGCTAGTATATAGCTCAAGAATCCATAGTTGATCATTGATAGGCAATCAGTCTGACCATCGACAATAAAAGATATTACATTAATGTAAATATGTTCGATTTTGGCTTTCTAGTTACGTTTCTACCGATTACCCATTGTGATGAACCATATAGTAGAGGGTGTCCGAAAAAGACCTGACACATTTTAAAAATCATTATAAAAAAAGCAAGAAAACATTTTCGTTAGTGGACTTTTGAATACTAGTCTGCATCTCTCAAAGTTTATACCAGGTGCTACAAGTGTTCAAAATGACCACCATTACGTCTAATAACAGCGCTAAGCCCCTCCTGGGCGTTATTCCATACGTTTTTAGCATCTCGACATGTACATTTCTGATAGCAGAGGTGATTCTTCTCTTCAATTGTGTTAAATTAGGGAAAGGAGTCTGGTAGACCTTATCTTTCACATAGCCCCGTAAGAAAAAGTCAAGAGGAGCCAAATCTGGGGAGCGAGCTGGCCAGGGTGGAGGACATCCTCTTCCAATCCACGAATCTGGTAATTTCTCATTCAATAACTGTCGCACTACTAAACTGTAGTGTGCTGGGGAACCATCTTGCTTCAAAATGGTATCGAGGGGTAAACTGGGTAACATTGGAAAGAAGAAATTGTTCAATGAATTGATGTAACTCTCTCCATTGACGATTGGGTTGTCAAAGTAGTACCGACCTATGACTTGATTTACAGACATTGAACACCATACAGTTACTTTTTCACTATCTCTAGCTATTTCCCTTCGCTCATGAGGGTTTTACGTTCCCCAAATTCTGACATTGTGCTTGTTGGCTTTTCCGTCCACGTGAAAGACACATTCATCGGAATAAATTATGCGATTCAGAAATGAGGCATCCGTTTGGATATTTTGCAAGCACCAGTTAGAAAAGTCAGTTCGGGCAGTGTAATCACGGTCTTCAAGTTGCTGACCGATATGAAGTTTGTACGGAAACATGTGCAGTCTGTTTCGGAGTATATCATGAATTGAGCTCCATGCAATCTCTAAAGCTTGCTATGCTCTGCGTAAAGATCTTCTCGGGTATCGGATAAAAGAATTGAAGACTATTTGCTCTTGTTCAGACGTTGCTGCGGTTCTTCCAGATTCTTGTGCATTTTGCACCCCATGGTCTTCAAAGTTTTGCACCAATCTCAGAATGGAATTTCGAGCAGGTGGACTTTCTGCGTACGTAGTACGATAGTTTCATTGCGTTTGTGTGATAGACCTGGTTTGATGGTACCAGGTGACGCACTTTGCCTTTTGTTGAGCAGAAAAGGCCAGTAAACCCTCCATTTTGACGATTTTTCCTGAGCTGTACTATGAAATGTTTGATCCTTCTTATATACACAAAAGTTTTTGTGAGGTGTACAATCGCTCTCACACAATCCAATAATTTTCAGAATTTTTTATATTTTTTTAGTGGCTGAAACTTTGTGTCAAGTCTTTTTTGGACACACTGTACCAGGTGCGTAATTTGGATAGGTCGACGGGAATCTGATTTTGCAGTGAGAATTGTTGATAGAAGTATACGCTGGGTAGGGTTGGCATGATTTTCGGCTCCGTACTGCCAGTGAGTGTGCCCTTGTAGAGCCCAGTGTATAGGTTCAATTTTCGATTCTTCTGTAAGACTGAATTTCTTTCAATTAGTTCCAGTTCCACTAATCTGATGGTCGAGTAGGGAGCACCATTGTCAACGAGCAGCCCTACGTTATTTGGATTTTTTTTGGAGAGGTCTAGGGAGAGGCCGATGAGAATACCAATGTAGCCATGTTAAAAGTGGCAGTTTTTTTCTTTCGTGCGGTTCTCTTTTCAGAACTGCTGTCACTTTTGTCGACAGATTTTATATGTGTAGGAAGTGAGCCGTCGCCATTGTGGTTACGCTTCCAGCGTCCATATTTTTCACATTCATTGCATGGATGTATCATCATTAAGACTTCATATTCAGACTTTGTGGGCTTACTGCTCCCGCTATAGTTGCTGCTGTTTCCAGTAGTTTTGGACGTGATTGAAATCAGTCTGTCCTTGTTCATTGTTGTTTGTGCCTTGTTTGTGTCACAGTTTTTGACAATTGAGGCCATAGATTGATATGTTATGGTGCCAAGGAACTATTAGTTGGATGATTAGTTGTTCAAGCTTGTATCGGACGGAGATGCAGATGCCACCATAGAAACTCGTTGATTTTCATCAATGTCACAGTTGAATAGCAGCATAAGCGCTGTGATGCATTCAAGGAGATTGGTTATTTGCGATATGGAGTTGAATTTGGAAACTTGACCTGAAAATCTGGACTCGAAATTATTCTTGCTCTCATTGGCACTGCGACGAGTGTTCCATATACTACTAAACGCCCGGAGAGCTTCTCTTATCACAGACATTACATCCATTTTATAGACACAGTCCATTATTTGAGTGACACCTTCAGTTGTTAGAAGCGTTGCATCTTCAATTCCGGAAGAGAGATATTTAGCCTGACCAAAAAGTTGAGCCTTCAGACAGATTTTACGTAGTTGCACTGGAATCTTGCTATAGTTGCTTTCAGTAAAGCGTCATCGAAAAATTTCAATAGCTTCACAGAATTATAGTATTATTCTTGGACCCCCTTTTCATCAGTCCATGGTGCTGTATTAGCATCCCAACAAAAGATAAGACGAGAGGGAATTTTGTTGTACTGTTGGTCTGGTACCATAACTTTAAATTTTTCATGTAGGCGCAAAGAAGACAAAGAGTTGTAAAGCAGGCCGGACAGAGAAGTGCAGAACAATACAGAGCAGTAAAACAGGTCAGGTAAGTTGTCTGCTCTTCTCTACATAGAAAATCAGATACCAACAGCATAAGTAGCAGTTGTTAGATAAAAATACAACAATAAAATAGTTCCACTATTGTATTGTTGTATTATTATCGATAATTGCGTGCAAGTGACACCCAGTTATAGTACATATAGAATTATCAGTATTTAGCGGACATTTATATCACCGATAATTATTCGAATCTTAAGTGGCTTCGATAAATACAAATATTTGTATATTAAGAAGTTGTCTCAAATAACAAATATTTGTACACGTAATATGACTGTAAACAGTCATATTAATACAGGAAGAAAGCGTAGGAGGGAGCGAACCGGACGATTAGAGAGATGGGCTCGCGAGTTATACACGAACGGGAAGCGATACAGTAATACTGTACTATACGACACATCCTTACTCCTACACACTATACGAGATATAGCAAGAATCGAACACATAATAATTCCTGCTTTACTATCTTGTCCTGTATGGTATCAATGACTCATACTGAGTACGCGATACGTGTATTAGAA
Source organism: Odonthalia washingtoniensis (assembly GCA_032358235.1). Taxonomy (NCBI): domain Eukaryota; phylum Rhodophyta; class Florideophyceae; order Ceramiales; family Rhodomelaceae; genus Odonthalia; species Odonthalia washingtoniensis. The sequence continues at coordinate 1,680 of JAULBU010047529.1, read as the reverse complement.
TATCGACTTTGATCATGATTCTGTTAATTAGAATGCATGCCTATTTATAATTTCGCTATCAGTGAATTTATTATACTCGTATCATAGAGGATTCGGTGTGACCTAGAGTCGCAAAATCCAGTATACAAGCTTTCTCACGCCGCCGGTCGAGTTAGCAAAAGGAAAGGCTGACATTCATATAAGACAAGAGGAACATCCGACTACATATTTAAACTCTTAAGGAGCCAAATATAACGGTGAAGAGAAACCAGACCCTAAGTAATCCTGAGGACGATTAACCCTTGTCGCTAGATTCAAAAGGAGATCCCACGTGGCATCTCTCCCAGCTGCGAGACGAGCTTAAGAAGATAACCTGCGTAACCGTAGACATAACCCGATTCTCAAAGGCACTTTGCTGACAGGATAGTAAGGTCATATTCTTAAACCAGTATTTTGCGAAGACACATACTCCAAAGTAAATTTTGCCACATACTGCATTATCCCCATAAGTTTCGTTGGTTGAGTTGATTGAGTTACGAAGAATGGTGATGGGTTGAGATGGGAGGGGTAATTGGCGAATAAACAGTACACCGTAACGTGCAATTAATGTTTGTAACAATAATTTTGGTAGTAGAATTTTAATGGTGAGTTTCAAAATTCAAGTTAAAAACATTAAATTAAATTATCATTAATTTCAATTTAGAAATGAAAAATTCTAACGTGCTACAATAAATTAATGTTCGTAACATTAAATTGAATATGATCCAATTTCACAATAAGTTGGTAACAGCACCATAGATTGTTGGCAAGTTTTCGCTTCTGCTTGAGGAGAGATCCGTGACACGGGTGCCTTTTTCAATCAAACGGCATCACGGTCTTCTCCGTCAAATAATATACGATGCTTGGAGATAATGTTTTGCAAATGTGGGAACAATTGTCGGACTTCCCACAGCCCATTCACTTGTTTTGCAAACCCACAGCGTATCATCTCTTTGTGTGCAAAAGTGAGCCCTTCGTCCTCGCGAAGAAGATTGACATATCGAACACCATTCGTCGCAAGTTGCAGAAAGAACCTCCTACCTGGGTCAGGAAGCATCCCATTAGAAGGAGCTGTACCATTTTCAGAAATGTGACGAAGTGAATCCACCTTGTACTTCTCCCACCTGTTTGACCACGCTGCCTTTATGTTCTGGATAACAAAGGAATACGCGGCTTGAAGTAGATGAGTTGCATTAGCTGGTAAAAACGAAGCTCCGTTATTTTTATCTCGAGGGCTTCTTGAAGTTCGTTAGTGAGCCCATGACTGCAGCAGTTATCCATGTAAGGAATCTTCGCCTACCATCAGGAAGACATGGAAGTGCACGAATCTCATTGACCCACTAAATCATTGTGTTTCTAGAAATCCAGCATTTTGGACCTCTTCGATAACAAGCACGTGAGACGTCATCTTTCAGCCCCTAACCGGGCAGTTACTGTATTTGTTCTTGAAAATCATCATCGGAACCTCGATGAGAGCTCGCTTCCCCCAGAATTCCTAACCATCATAGTCATGCCTTCTACTCCAGATGTCACATCGAGATACCTCACTGTTTCGTCACCAAGAAATCCCAGGGTGCATCAATTATTGACGTTGATAACAAAGTAAGTTTCATCACTATTATCAACGTTGTCCTCATCTAATGCACCGCTTTGAAGATCACG
>JAULBU010047518.1:0-13416 GCA_032358235.1 Odonthalia washingtoniensis | reverse complement strand
AAAAGGGGGCCAGGTGTTGAGAAGCCGTTGCATGGACATACGGATATGATTTGGGACAACTACATAAGCACTAGTAAAAGTATGAAATAAGTTTGTACTAAAACAAGCAACATATCCATGACCAATGTTTTTAACAATGGAGTCCATTAGGTAAAGAAATGGAAGCTTTAACGTGGGGGGAGCTTGAAATATGCGTTGTTCAATCGTCATTGCGATCGCTGTGCATGCACCCATATTCTCTCCAGCCACTCGAGTATATGTCGTGATCATTTCTTTCGAATTAAATGTCAACTGCCGTAAAAATGAATCATACTCCATGGCTGCTCCATGATATATCAGATCCAATCTTGATAGATCTAAAGGTGGAAATGATAATGGGTTATTATTATTATTATTGTTATTATTATTATTATTGTTATTATTATTATTATTATTAATATTAATATTATTATTATTGTTATTATTATTATTATTATTATTATTAATATTCGGAGCAGGAATAACAGAACTATTATTATTATTATTTACATTTGGGTTCATGTTTGCAGCAATAAGCGGCGACGCCGCCATTGCAGTTGTAGGCCTTGAATTCAGCAAGTGACCGGTCGGATGTGGTACATGCATTTGTGACGATGTCGGAACGGCAGTCGGTGGTGGCGATGGAGTCGGTCGAAGGGCTTTAGAATTGGACACGGTCGGTGGTGGGGCTTCACCATAGGGCATGTGATGGTGAAACATAACTTTTTGTTCTTTTTTGTGTCGTTTCTTTATTTTTGGTTTCTCCTGTCTGTCCGTCGGCGGTGTTCTTCCTTGTTTTTCCTTGTGTTTCTTTGTGTGTTTCCTTGTTCTTCTTGTTCTTCTTGTTTTTCTTGTTCTTCTTGTTCTTTGCTTGATTCGCTCGTTCTCGTTGTTGTCTCCTTGTTTTCGATTACGCTCTTTGAAAATGTGTTTGTTTTCTCCTTGCGTTCTCGATTTGGTCCGGCAACCGTTAAGCGACGAAACGCAGGTTCCCGCTCGGCCGCTTCGTTCCGTTACGATTCAAAAGGTAGGATGTTGGGGAAGTTAAAGTCTTTTGAACAAGGTATGTTGTTCAGTGGAGATACTATGTTCAGTTTGTGTCTCCTGACGAAGTATACTTCGTTTCGGCGCAACCCACAATCTGCCAAGAAGTAATTTCAATAGTGGATGAGTGATGACTGCTATTGTACAGAGAGAAGTCCGTAAAACCGGGTGCAGCATAGAGACCTCCACAAATTCGTTGTGGCTAGTTAACGGGTCTCAACATCCCTTTTTGTTGAAGTTATTCTGGCTGCTGCGAAGGGCGCACTTTACAATGAACAAGGATCAGAAATAGTTTACACGTTGAACACGTCACTTCATTTCTAACCCAATCAAAATTAAATACCAATCAATTATCATTTGTGGTGTGGCAAAATAAAATAAATTTTACTCCAAGTTAAGCCTGTAACTTTTCTGTAAGCAAAAGTCGAATTACATGGCACGGTGCGTGCAATTGTGTCATCATACTGAAACGTATTGACAAGTCATACAACCGGTATTAGAATAGTGTGGGCTATGTGACATTGAAAAGTGTTACATTTTACTGTGCCGTGGTATAAAAATTTAATTTTTATACCACGGCACAGTAAAATGTAACACTATTTAATGTCACGTAAATTTAATTTATACCATGCATTTAATGCATTACAACTGTTTATACGTCAAAAGTTAGAAAATTTAAGGAAACGGGAAAAACCACTGGTCACCGAGCAAAGTAACTTACAATTCACTGAGAACTGACGTTGTGAAGCTTCTGGGATGACAAATGTGCGACGATAGTAGCTCATAGGTAGTGCTGCTGGTGATGTGGAACATTCCAGAAGCACAAAAATATACGGATAATGACATTTGTGGAATGTTTCGGGAAAGTGAAGAAGTGTTTGGATCCGCAGTCTTTGATAACAGAATGCGGACACATTTGAAAATGAGTACTGTAAGGAGTGCGCCATTGAATTGGATTGAACAGATGTTCGCTTTGTATCATTAATCAGTTGTTGCGTTATGAGTAAATGAATTGTTCATTGTTTATTAGAGGATATTGTTTAATGAATTCAGTAAAAATGATTAAACTGGTTACATTTTGAGATAGCTTTATTGATGGATTTTTGTCTAGAAGAGACAACAATTCATCAAAAAGGAAACAAGGATAAGGTTTGATCCGATTCAAAATGAGACAGACTTCACAACCAATAAAACGAAGGCCAAAAATAGAGAAGTACTCCAATCACCTATGACTGGCGATTATAATTAGGACAGACGTCGCTATACTACTAAGACTGAGAACGAAATGCGACGAATGTAGGGAAGATTCACACAAACTGAAAGCACGAAAAAGGCATATTGAAACAATAAAGTTTAATCTAAACAGCTTCTCCACTAACGCGTGTCTGAAACACTTTCGGATCTTACAGACAGAAATTAAGAAAGTTGATGAAATTATAAACTATAATATCGAGGGAACCACCAGTCAAACTACGAATGCGATGAAGTTAACCCTTGATACATTGTCCTTAGTCGTTTAGCATCATCAATCCACTGCCTTGACGTGGAACCGATGTTTGGAATGCGTATATTGGTTCTTTCTGAGGTCATTTGGGAGGCGCTGATGAATTTCGTTGGAAATTAGGGTAACTTTTGTCGTATTTTTGGGAATATTTAATGACTGGGAGAGCAAAAAAGTATGCGTCATATATCAGGGAGAACGGTTCGTTGTTACCACATTGAGTGGGATTAATTGCCTGCTCTAAAATTGAGACGTGCAGACTAGCGGGACATTTGTCAATCAACATGCTTGATACTCAGGTCATAAGAGTTTCCACTGTCCGATTTATGAGACGTGATGGTGTCAGATGGGGACATGTTCTTCATGTACGGACTTGAGGCCAGGAGACGTCTTGAAATTTCCTTTTTTACTGCGGAAGCGGGATGGACAAGATATTGCAATAAAAGCTAAGCATTGGATGCTAGAAGTACTCCATCTACAGTGATGATGCATATATTTTTCGCACGTGGTTTCGTTTTTTTTGATTACAGTATCTGCAACTCTTCAACCGAAACTTAAATAAGATGATGGCGTGTCTCGAGTTTCAGTCGGACATAAATACAAAAATAATGAAACAAAATTGGACATCATAGAATTTAGACTAATGTTGAAAGTGAAAACTGTACCAATTTAACTCATATACAAAGCTTCAGCGTTACTTTGGAACTTGGAACTTAAAGGTTTGTTTAAAAAATGGGGGGTAAGTACGAAGAATGTTTATTTTAGATCCAAGAACACTCTATCGTGACCCGCAAAATAATTAAGAACTGCTGTTTGATTTTTGTGTCAAATCTTTTGAAAGAGATGGAAGTAAGTAGACATATATTTGAGCTCTAAAATAGAAAAATTCAGTTCTTCATTTTCTAACAATTACCTGCATTATAGTAGTTCAAGTCTCTTCTATTTCAGAAGAAGAAGAAGACTTTCGTTAAATTGTTAATCTCTAGTGAGACGTTTGTTCTTCGGATAACCGTTGAACATTCATCCTCTCATGATCAATTCTTATTCTTTTGGTCTCGTAATTAGACATTAGTTTATTATTATTGTCTAATAGCTAGCAATAAACATTATCCTTATCAAAATCCGGAAGCCTTGAAACAGATACAACTACTGAGTTATTTGAAGAAGAAGAAATTGCTTCAATATTTTGATATCCGTTCCTTTCACCACCCATAGCCCTATTTACTATTTCATCACCAGCTTCCCGAATCCTCCGATACATTGTTTTTATTTCTTTCCGTTCCGTTCGTTTTATTTATTCCAATTCATTTACTTCCAGTACGATGTCGTCCAAAAATCCGCCCTCCTCTCTGTTTTCGACAATACAGATGCCGTTAAACCCTCCCTCTTCTCAATTTGATGGTCGGCAACTATTTATTTGTAAAGATAATTTATCGTTTTCCAGTTTGGTTTTGACGTTGTCGACCACATTTCATCCGCGATTAGGGAAAAAATCGTTTTAAGACATACTCGAAACGATTCTGAGATTTGTAGTGCAATACACTGGCACTAAAGGTGTTCAGGACCTCTTTCCACAGTAGCCCGTGTTGATATGCACTCCACCAAAAGGAGAGAGAAGCTGGGAATCAGGGTGGCGTCCCCAAGGTTGAAAAAGTTACCAATGAGTGGCGGTTTTCCGCAATGAATGGCGGATGAGAATTTTTTTTCAATTTTTTCAATTTTTTCCTGTTGTATACAGTAATGAATGGGTCATGAAAGGCGTGACATTGAATTAAATAGAAAATACTAATTCTTATGGACCATAAGTGGCGGATTGAAAAAATCAGGAAATCAAACCAACCATTCGTCAGCCATTCCAGGATAAGAAAATTTCTTTTAGTGCATACCATGCAGCCATTCGTCCGTTATCTCAGTGGCCACTAAGATGAAGGGTGAGTGGCTGCATGGTATTCCAGTGGCCACTGGGATGGCGGACGAATGGCTGCATGGTATAAAACTAAAATAATTTGAAATTTTTGGCATCCCGCCTTTTATTTTAAAGCATTCAATGATCATTCATTCATGGCTTAGCTTTGTATGGTAGAAAATAGAAATTTTGATGAAAATGTGCCCTTTGTGAAATTTAAAAGGTTAATCGAATTTGATATTTTGCATCCCATTTTCAACTTTAACAGAGATATTCAATTCATACAATGGGGTGGTATAGGTCTTGTCGGTATGTCTCGGTCTGTACAGATATCATCATAATATGAAGAATATTATTCCCTATTATCAGTAATGAAAAACATCACGGAGTCTCCAAGCATGAAGAAAGGCCGTATGTTCTTGAATTCTTTCCATTTACAAAGGATATAAACCTAGAAACAAAAAAATGAACTAGAAGTGAGAAAAGGAAAACAACAACAAGAAAAAAAGGAATAAAATGACAATGAAGTCATCACGGCCACGAAATGCCATCCATGCCACAGAAGAGCCCCCGCAGCACAACGTCCAACTCCAAAAGACACACCATCCTCAATGAAATCGCGAATCCTGACCATCTGCGTCCCGGGCTCTCCAATAGAAGACAGCGCCCGCAGACACATACACTCTCTTCCACCTCTTCCTTTCATCCACCAACAATACCACCGTCATAGAAACTATCACTGACGTTCAAGTAATTCTCCAAATCATTCAGTACACTCGTCTTCATTACTGATTTCACCACACTTGATCTCGTTACTAGTACAAGACATTGTGGGACTCTTTTCACAATGCCACGTCAATTAATCTTCTTACTCAGTGCACTTTCAATAGTGATGCCCTTCGCGAATGACTCCACAGCCTCTGTATGGGCACATAAAGATGGAGAAAAATTTACATGAATAGTCGCTGCACACTACAAACATCTAGCCTCTCATGAAACAATTCTATGTCAAGTATATCTCTATTGAACTGTTCTTATTGCTTCGAATTGCTTCATTATTCATATCTCCTCTATTTTCTCCCTCTTCGAATTCAGTGTTCTCCATTTTCAATGAACCTAAGCGTAACAAGCTTTGTGACTTGTAATCCACAGCACTGCTCTGAACCACACCAGGATGTGGCGATCCAAATCATTAACAAATCCTGTTCCATCCACCCGACTGAACCATACCATATCATCAAGTGCCTTCAAAAGATATTGTGGCAATTCATACATACCTCCATTATCAAACATTCTCTTATTATTTCTTTCTTTTTCCCCGCTAGTTGTGTCGTTATCTGATTCAGAATCATCATTCATAAATGTAAGAGCGTATAATATGTTAATATCAAAATCGAAACAATTTAAAATATTGCTTACATTGTGATAATTTCTTTTTTAGTATATGCCTTACCAGAAATATATACAAAATCATTAATTTCAGGTGCCTAAGTATCATTATATGTTGAAGCTATTAATATAGCTGTAACACCTACTAATTGTAATTTTCTTCTAAGAACTTTTACCATAGATAAATAATGATCATTATATTAATTGTTAAGTGTAAAGTTTCTTGACGTAATTTAAATTTAGAATGAACATCAACTAACCAATATCCTAAAATACATCTCATTTTAGATGTTATATCATGTTGTTTGAACATATATAATGAATTTGCCATAAAAAGAGTTTCTTTTTTCACAAATTGTCTATCACCATGAGATGAAAATTGAGATACTGATATACAATCACCCATATCGTAGCATCTATATCAACTACTCCTGGTGGTAACACTGTTTTACCATATGATGTACTTGGTGCATTTACTACTTCGATAATTTCTTTTTTTTCAACTTGTAAACGAATAAATGACGATTCTCCACAACCATTCCCACAACCTTCATTATCATCAATAATAACACCACCAAAGCTAATATTCACTTTTGATTCAGTAGCATTACCAGTATACCATCTTCAAATTTATATACACTATTACTATTACTAGCAAATTTCAATTCACATTCCATATCTTCTTGACATGATATAGATGATGGTCTTATAATATTCTTATTCTTATTTTTATTATTTTTATTAACTATTAGTGATGAATTTTTTTATCTTGATGTTATCATAGTACCTCTTGAATTTCCTGGAGCTGTAGCAGTAGCCATAGGAGATCCACCTCCACCTCCACATCACCTCCACCTCACCTCCATTACCAGATACAATATTATTACTACTAGTTCTGTTAATAATAATATTATTATTATTACTATTGTTTGTTATAGTTGTTGGTGAAGAAGATGAAGAAGATGTAATAATACTTTTTCTATTATGAATATTAATATTATTAGAATTAAAATTGGTGATTGGGCTGAAAAAACAAAAGCAGCAACAGAAAGAGCTGAACATTTTGAATGGCTTGTAGCAGATGAAACTTGTGGTGGTTTTGTTCCTACTGTACCAGTACGTATAATTTTATGAGTTGCTGCTTTATTACTTATTTGATATGATTGTTGTTGAGATGATACAGAAGTACGTACTGCATTAGCAATATCACCTAAAGCACGTTTTGAAGGCGTTTGGGGAATAGAGAAAGTTGTTGATGATGATGATGTTATCATAGTGGTAGTAGTAGGTTTCATTGAATGATGATGAAAAGCAGTTGAATGAGAATCTTGTTGGATGGTTTCGGAAATGATAGGTTGAGGATTTTTATTCTCACCGGTTTGTTGTTGTCGTTGTTGTTGTGTATCCGAATGGATCTCGACACGGAAATTACGAGTTGATGTGCCATTGTTGAGAATGAAACTAGCGATTCGGAAATGATTCACAAAAAGTAGGGAGAAGAGGTGGATGGAGGGGGATTGGAGAGGTGAATGTGTGAAGGAACGGTGAAAAAGGAAAGAGGGAATATGGGGAATGTACCTCGACATATACAATGAAAAAAGTTTTGAGACGATGAGAAAAGGGGATAAGGTGACGACGACGCTAACAACAACTACGAAAGCGTATATGGTTGTGAAATGATGAACATATGAAGATTGATGTAGCGATGACCAAGTCGAAGTAGATGTTCTTGATATAATTGAAGATTTCCGTCAATTAATGTATGCCTATAATTCATTAAAGAAATGTGAATTAGCCGGCCATGGTGGTGGTCGTTATGGTCTTTATGATCGTGATACCGGTGCTGCTGAGTATGATGAACTATCGAACGATGTTAATGCTAAAATTGATAAATAAACCAAAATAAACCAAAATAAATACATCCATCAAAATAAATCAAAATATATTGACATAACTAGAAATATATCGAACTAAATCAATAAATAAATCGAAGTAAATTATTCACTAATAGTGATAGACTGGATTCGCCAATGAAATTGGGACACTTAGCAATTCGCCATTGTCTGAAATCAACCAAGCTTCGAAACTTCCGACCATAATGAAATTGTTTTCATTTTTTTTCATCACATCCCAGAAAACAATTGGCGACTTTGCCCCCTATCCACCCAACAATTTCAGTATCAACTTCAACCTCAACCGTTGTGATACTAATCAAAAATGGATGCATCCAACACTGCCAGGGTACCACCTCCCCGTCATTAATACAATTCCAACAAAAGCAACTCAATCCGTTCATTTCAACCAAGTCCACAACAACCTCACCCTCAGAAACAACAACTTGTTGCTGTGTTGAACACAATACACAAGAACCATACCAATATCATCCGCTGGCTGACAAGAATAGTCCCTACATGCCAAGTAATGCATATTATAATGGAACTGGAAATACAAAAACTAATGGCGGTGCCAATAATACAAACAAAATTCATCGCTTACACCCGGTTATAGGCCACGATACACCGTTACCGTCTATTACGAGATTCTCACCTCAGCCTATTCAAACGTTGCCGTCCTCCATTATTTCCACACCCACTGTGCCAAACATTAGCACAATAAATAATTCACCTCTTACCCCTATGTTTCGTCGTCATCACCATGTGTTTCCATGGATATGTCCATGTCCATGTCTCCGTCCTCTCATACTGGTAATGTTACATCTGCTGTTTATCATTCTGCTTCTAACATGGATCCCCGATTGTCATCATCTTCATCACGTATTCGTGGTACTGGTACTGTCTTTGCTGGTGTAGCTAGTGCTACCACTTCTTCTTTTATTCATAATGATATGATGAGTCGTTCTCCCGCAGCAGTTTCTGGTGGCAGAGCATGCATCATTATCATTAACTCATCACATGCAAGGTAGACATTACGGTGGTACCATTCCTATGAGAACTGCTAACAATATCAAAATGCATCTATCAAACCCTACTAATATGTACTGAACTAAAATTTATTTATTAATCAAAGTAGTATTTACAGTGTTCCAATTACCATTACTTCATCATCAATGCCGAACATTCCATCTTCATCAAATATTAGACCTGGAGGAACGATAAATTCAAATAAAAACAATAACAAATTAAGAGCTGACTATACGAACTCGAAATGCCCAGACTACAATTCAATTTCAGATGTAACAATGCCATGTAGTCAAACACAAATGACGTCTGAATACGAAGTAGTATGATGCGGAGGCCATTACCATGAACCACACTTCAAGTTTACGATATGTTCAAGCACTGAAATTTACTAGTGGAGCAGGTATGGGTGGATCTAAAATCTCTGCCAGAAAGAATGATTCAGTTTGTATGATACAGAACTTAGCCTCTGACAGAACGTTACGTCGACGTTTTTCATCTCGAAACCAACATGTTTTTCAAACAGTTACAGAATGGTCTACGAGGAGAATGGGTATGGATTTATTAAAGAAACAATTAAAGGCTGTGGGCGAATTTAAAGAAAGGGCTGCATAAAAAGGAAGCCACTGAAGTTACACGAAAGGCCTTGGTCCCCAAAGAAGAGGCGGATTTTAAGAAAATGAAGGAATTCGAGAAAAATAAGCATACTGGTAACGATGGTACTTGACCAGGGTTAGGATTACGTAGTTATAAAATTAGCATCGGTGCTAAATAAGAGGCCGAATGGTTGCAGACTACATCTTCTCCACTCCACCCTGTTCTCCGTCTTTCCCGCGCCGACGTGTCGAGAAGCTGCTGTAAGACCTGATGGTCCTGGAAGTTGTAAAGAGATGAATGAAAAGACAAGTAATGGTAATGTTGAAAAGAAGAATCTCAATACGTCTTATTTTATTGACAGGGATTCAGACCCGTCACTTAATTCACAGAAAATTCCAGCAGGGCCCTCAATTCCATTAACTGGCTCCAACAAACATACCACTACGACTCCTGCTGCGAATTCGACTAATTTTTCTGCTCCTACCACTTCCAATGTGAACACCGTAAATACTAACTTGACTTTATCAAGAGGTACCCCTCAATATCATCGTAAGCTTTTTCTACGAAATTTTTTAAGTTGACAGCAACAACTAGATATAGAAGGAGAGGAGGAGAGGGAATTACTGTTCGACTTGGGATGAGAGACATGTATGCTGGGAGGGCAAGCGTATATAGAAGGAGTTTAAACATAGAAGGAGTTTCAACATGGGCGTAGTTACACACAACAGCATTAGTTTATTTAGATATTTAGAAAATCGAAACTAACCTATGTTGATGGTCGTCTCCTCTTTGAAATGCCACGAAGTCTCTTCGTTACATTTTCTTTACGCCCTGATCGCATCAAGGGTCGCATCTCATCAATGAAATAGGTTCTATGTTCGTATTTAGAGGGGTTATATGTTGGCTTCTTTGTCTCCATCAAACATATAGGATGAGATAAACATATTATACTATCAAACATTGGACCGGTAAATAAATATTTATCATCACTTGGTCGCTTGCTATGTACAGTTCCATACCTTCCATTATGTAACACATTTTCTGCCCAACTAGCAAAAAGTAGAAGGAATTGATCATCAAATATATTCGCCTCCAAGAAACAGATTATCATACCATAATAAACATCAAAATCTACACTATTGTCCTTGAAATCTGCAGCTACATAGAAATGCTCCCTACTAGATGAATGTTTCATACCAAATTCAGATTTATAAGTGATGATATTTTTTGTAATATTACGGTCATCTCTTAATCTTGCCCACATAAAAATAGGCAGCATATCACTGATATGTCCTTCTGCAAGTAATTGACTGACAACTTCCTCATATACAAAGTATTGAACTAAATACCTACAAATATTAACACCTGTTAAAGCACTTACTTCTCTCACAGTAAGTTTTTGTTTTGGATGAATAAATATGTAATCAAGCATATCTACACGTTAAGGTACAAGGCTTTTAACACTGTGAATAGATCTATCATCTTCTAATTGTAATAATTCTGGATCTGAATTTGACTTCGACAAATAGAGATGTACCGCCGCCTCAAATGAAACATTTGCCATGAAAGATTCTGCAAATTTGTTTGTCGCATTTCATCGACGTTTTGCGTCACCAATATAATTTTCCATACACTATTGCGCAAGTAGGGAAAGGGGGCCACAACATCTTATCGCTTGCTAAACGTGCAAAATTTCATGAAGTACAAATTTTCATAGGTAAACACGGTCGTCGCGCATCGCATAATACGTCTCTCTGAAATGGGCTTGAAACTTTTTTGAAAGCATTCCAATCAGTTTAAAATCTTTATTTGTCAGAATCCAACGATTCAGAAGCTCACACAGTTGAACGAAATACCACCACCAGTCCATTAATTTTTGTGGTAAAATATCGTGAAGTACTGGAACGCTTGTCTCGGCAACGGAATGTTTCCATTCTGTTGCTTTTTTCATATCGGAAAGTCCACGAGGGTTTCGGGAATCTCCGGATAAACATTTCATTCCAACTGTTAGTGAATCTTGAACCAAAAAATAGGTTTACCGATTACGTAGAAAAGATACATCTTCTAAAATTGGGTCGTCCGACACCCAAAAGCCAATAATATTTGGTACAATATAATGATATAATAGATGCATTATATCAATAGTAAAAATTTTAAATGGCCTTATAGTTGTGGTTCTCGACACTACACCGATTACGTGACTTAATGTCACTCACACTATTACGGTGGTCCATTTTTTACCAATTACATGAATTAGTGTCAGTGATATTAATTATCTGACTGGCACTAATACCGGTGTATAGACAAATATTGTCAGTGTCACTATTCTGGTTTATATTCATTAGAAATGAAATTATTGTTCGTTACGATTGTATGTTTCAAAATGTAGCCGTTTTTATGTCGATAAACATGAATTTGAGGTGATAATCACGTTTGATGTTGATTACATATCAAAAGAGATCATGATGTTTGACATGATGTTGAGATGATGCTCAGTTGGATAATATAATAACCTTTTTGATTAATTCCAGTAATTTCTTTAAAGGGTGTCCATAATGTTGAATCAACATCAACATCATTTTTACCACAACATTGTTGATGTAGCCGTTTCGTTTCGACTTCAATGATTTATGTAGCCTTTTGATGTCTTCATTAATGGTCGATGATGGTGCTTCGATATTCTATAAAGTGTCGTTGTGACCACATCTGTTTTTCTTGTTACGTGCAACAGTAAAGATCATTACCAGTTGTTTTATTCTCTTTCTAGCCAAAAATGTCGTCTGCATACCCTTTTGCCATATGTATGCGACGCGTAGCCCAACATCGTCAATAAAGGCAATAAATTAATTCTTCTCCAGAACAAAGCGAAGTCACAGAACATACAAACGACGACTCGACAAGCAATCAAGCAACAAACAACGATCAATCACTCTCAGAATCAAACATGGTACGTACTAAAAAGAACAGAACTCAACATGTCTTGACAATCGCTCAGAGAGCAAGAATATTGAGATGGATGATTGAAACATCAAAAGAATAAGGAGAGAAACATATTGCTTCTAAAGCAGTGAAACAATTTCCAGCATTATTTCGCACCTCCAAATGCAGATATTACTCTAGCAATGCGTCTTTGGAAACGACGTTCTTAATTCCAGAACGATGCTGGAAATATTGTGCAACGTGGCGTTACTTCTTGCATTAGAAGAAACACAAGTATTGGAATTAAACAAGTAAGACTAAAGTCAAAAACTGGGAGAGGTCACAAGCGTCAGACATGGGTGGAGCTACTTCTTAATAATTTGCGGTCAGGTTAGGTTAAGAAAACTTGGGGTTAAATTTTAACTTTCCACGCTTTGTATCATTGCACTGCATCTTTTGAATGAAAGTACGAATGGAATATACGGTATGGGTCTGGTGGACCCATTTTCTGGTAGTTTTCAAGAAGAGAAGATTTACTTGAGGTGGATTCAATCGTTCACGGAACGATTTAGAATTGTGAGTCGATCCCAATGTGAAAAACTAAGAATGAGTCCAACAAAAGAACTTCAATTAGAAAAGGAAGTAGCCCCGGGTACTAGGTCATTTTGAGACTGTCTTCTCGACTGCAAAAGTAGACGAGCGGGATTTGTGCAATGCTGATGAAACACACTTTATTTTTAATGAGGATAACAAGAAGACTCTTGGATTTTCTGGTGACGTCGAGGTTCGATATGCGGATGTTACTTCTGGAGGAGATGGAATGACCATGGTTGTTAGATTAAGTGGGGGACAAAATGGTTGTGTTGAAGCACCAATGATGATATTAAAAACAAAGAACGTAGTTATTCTATCAGAAGTGTAGCTGATAACGTACCAGGAATCGCATATAGGACTGGACCCAAAGGATGGATGGATTTTATAAATATGAAGGAGTGGTTATCCGAACCACGCGTTTTTAAACCGCTCCTTAACAATCTTTTAAGAGAAATGTGGGTTGATAATTGCAGCGGGCATAATTTAAATGAGGGAATTGTAAGTGCTGCGGAGAAAATACGAACAACTAT
>JAULBU010047507.1:0-13417 GCA_032358235.1 Odonthalia washingtoniensis | reverse complement strand
AACAAGGTACTGTAGTACGTTACAATCCTAATTGAGATTATAGAGCATCGTTAGTTGCAAATGAAGCGTCCGCGTAGACTCTAATATGTGAGGTATATTTCTCTAGCGGAACGAATTGTAGAACGACATGAACGTCTGATTTTGATAGTTTCATTCCTTGATTCAATTTTCGTATTTTGTCCTTTACATGTGTACGCTCAGCAACTAGGTCATCAAATTCTGGTACCGCCAGTGTTCCATCTGTTTTCACTGAATAATTCATATCAGGTCGATGAGATTCCTTGTATGGAACAGGTGAACGTGCCAGTAAAGCTCGACCAATACTTTGATCAGTTTCAATCACAATACATACCGATGATGGTAATATATTACAAAATCGAAACTTACTTGTAACTGGATACAATCCGTAGGTTTTTGCGTGCAACATTATAATTCGCAAAAATATTATGCAGTTGGAAAACTCAGGCATGACAGTTCCTGGAAACAGAAATCAACGTATCCATATACCAATTGTAGATTTTTGCATACACATTTACCTGCCATTACCATTGTATATATGTAAATCCCAACATAAATGATTTTGGCATTACCTGGTTCAGAAAAAAATACGACACCCGCTACTCGATGCAAAATAATTCAACAGGTCCAAAAATATGTCTCCGCCCATGTAACCTATTCAGACCTCAAAATACTACTTCAGCGGAGCAAAATGAGGTTGCACAACAACTACAGTCTACACATGTCTAAACTACATGGCTGCATCCAAACCACAGCCGTCACGCAAGGCATCACTTAGCTCATTAAATCACTAATTTCATGACGTTCTCTGTGTATACCACTTACTTCTAGACCGGCACACCTCTACTACACTTCATGGGTACCACCATTAGGTACTCAGCAGAACTAGTAGTACCAAACAAATCTCGGACATGCGTCTATTGCATTTGGAGAAATTTGGTTCAGACAACTCTGGACATCTCACTTGATCTTTGGTGACGATTCATTCAATCACGGCACATTGAAAACATTCGTCATAAAATCAGGATCTGAATTCAAAGCACTACGAATCCGCAGAAATACCAAAAATGTTGTCGAATATATCACAAAAATCTGTCATCATGAACTTCAATGTGTGCAAAACAAGCTGTTCGATGCCTAAATAAAGTTTATGAATCGAGCAAGTTATCAGACTATGAGATGGACAAAGGATTTATTCGACCAATATCCTCACAAGTCATGACAGTATCTGAAAAACTCATAGAAACACAGCAGAACCCAACTGAATAACGCAAGCTGGCCAAAATGTTGACCTCAAAATCACCAACAAATATTGAAGTAGTACCATGTGACCTAATCGAGATATACATAAATCAAGATCAACAGAAAGAGCAAAATGAATCCCACCAAGAGTAGTACTGGCATATGATATGGACACTGAAACTTTTACTGTTCCAAGCTCCCATAGTCGAACAGTCCGCGAGTTGCTATTTATTATAAAATATATGCCTTACCTTAAGACTCATTCGCAGCAATTATACGCCAGAAAAATGATGAATTAGATGTGGAAATACATCGCATAGTCAATAAAGTAACATTTTAACAAGAGAACAAAAGAATGGGAGTGGAATCTCACACCATCGGAAATAAGAAAACTTTAATTTTGGCATCCAATGATGTAGTTAAAAGCCATTAATTAAGCGAAGAGACGTCATCGATTTCTGAACACTCTCAACGTGTCCTAAAAATTGGCGAGCGTATTTAATTCCTATGGCCAATGGAGAAGACGTACTTCCCAGGAACTGTATACTATAAATCGATTAATGGTGAACATAAAACAAACTACGATGAAGGCGATGAAGGGGACCTTCAAATGGAGAAAGATTTCTGGCGTTACGAAACATTGTTCAGAAATGAGACAACAAGTTCTCCCGTAAATTCAGTATCTGAAACCATTCCGATTCTTATCAAAAATCCATTAACCAGTTGGATAGAGCATGACCAGTCACTTTGGGAGCCAGTCTTTCTTCAAATATCGATCACAAGCGGTTCTATCGTACCCGCTCAGAGATTCTTTCAACGGTAAAGAACGTGACTTAAAGAAAACTGTAATGTGCGTTCAGCTTGCCCCAATTGCCCTTAATTCATACATCATAGTATCTCACGTGATATGCAAAATCAAGCATTACGATGAACAGACGTTGAAGCTCGATGCACACACTGTACCACATGAAACGGAAGACTCCATCCACGAAGATTTTCGCAGTGACCGATCTATATGCAGCATTTTTAGAATTAGATTCCTTCTATCCATTTCTGTTGTCAACTTTTGGCTTACAACAAAACTTGACGTGAATAATACATTCCTTCAAAGAGGGAAGGTAATTAGGGACGTTTGGGTAGTTCCTCCAACGGAGAGTGCTTATCGCGGTAAGGTACTTCGGCTCATATTAGGAGCCGCATAGCCAGTCAATTCAAACTCCAAATGGCACGTAATCTCTGACTCCATATTATGAAACATTGAGTTTGATCAAGTCAAACTAATACCTCAGCGTTTTCATCAAATATGGCAACTCCATCACATGGTTATTAGAAAATATTGTGGAATATGTCATGATAAAATTCCTACCGTAGTCAAAGAGGCCACAAAAAAGATGGACAAACGATTCAAACTTGGAAATATTGCGCATGGTCCTGGAAACGTGCACTTCTTTGGCTTAAACATAATCCAGTATGATTATTTGACTGTTGAGACAACCAGCGACGACAAATGCAATGTTATAGAAGCTCATTCAATATTGTTGAGACAACCAACGACGACAAACGCAATGTTATAGAAGCTCATACAATATATCTACACCGTCTTTACCTCATAGGTAATCACTAAACATCATTGATAAAAACGCCTTTGTTTATGTATACAGCTCCATCGGCTGGTTAGGTATTACCTCATCTTTTTTCAATTCTCAATGATCCAGCCGGATTCAACAATGTTCCCCCTATGCCACAGTCAAACAATCAATCTACTAAACAATTGGCATACGTCACCCCAAGAAACTCGCTACAACAATCACATTCCACCATTCAGGCTCGAATGACACATTGTCTATGTTTTTATATTCAAACACAAGCTGCTCCTGTGATAACGGACAATTATACTGCATAGATGGCATACTATTTGGTGATTTTAAGCTCAACTCTGACTGTCACCTTCTATCCTGGTCATCTCCTAAAGAGAAAACGGCCTGTAAGGTCAATTAAGATGGCCGAAATTATAGCAGTAGGGAAGGCCATAGACTAAGGAACAGTTTTGGCGCAATCAATCTTGACTTCACTAAATCAGCATATCAACTTAATCATTGCTCTGGATACGAAAGAACTTTTCACGTCACTATGAACGAAGCGTAACAGCATAGAGAAGTCAATAGGAGCTGATGGAAATGTAATGAAATATTAGTTTGAGAGCAGCAACGTGAACGAAATAATACGGATATCATGTCGTCAAAATCTGTCTGATACTGGTACTTAAGAGAACAGCCCGCTCGCTGACGATATTCAAATATTGATGTACCATGAAATGATACCAACAGAATTTTTCTTCGATGAATCTGTAACCAACGCCAAATCCCTAGGATAACTGCATTGTTCAAAATAAAAACATAAAAACATATAGAGGAAAAATGAGTTAATATTAGTTTCCGGAATTGCAACAATTTCATTGGCTACTCTAATCAGAAATTTGCATATTATCTTTTATTGGCACCCAATTCAATGTGGTTTACTAACTCGACCCTTTCTGAGCTGCACGATTACTATCGCCCAGGATAAGTACACATAACTATGAACTGATACATGTAACACCAACAACCCTTTGCGGCAACAAATATAGGTATATATAAATTACAGAAAGGGAAAAATATTAATTGGTACAATCACTTTCATGGTAGTCTACATTATTGTATGCATTTATTTTTGATTCATTTTCATCGTTCCTGTTTAGTCTATTTAAGAAAATTAATAAATAAGCATTGAGATAATTTCTAACTTAATCAACCCATCCTAACCCAGCTCTGCTTCATCCTGTTTACATTGATTTCGCCATTTGGTGTTCAACCCCTTTTTCCAGATCTAGGCCATGTTCTGTCTATCCCATTTACGCACCTTACGAACATATCAGCATTGAAACCACATACAGCTCTCTAATATAGCACCGTTGTCTTATTTAGATCTCTAGCGCAGTAGCAAAATAATAGTCCAGATCTAGTAATAATCCTATCAAAAGCTAAGCATATACCTAGTTTCATCCTTGGCAATCTTAGCACACGACATAATATATCTGGAGCATCCTAGATTATCCTAACTCAATTTAGTCTAAATGTAGCACCGATCTGATGATTCAGTCATCTCATAGATCATACATTAGAACTATCAGCTACCCTGCTGCAACTATGGTACTGTGAACAGTAAATAATATTACTGCTGTACTTACTGCTCTAATCCAAACTTCACATATTATTGGCCGCCATACAAGCGGAATGTATTTGGAGGAAAAGGGATCATCAAAAAACCATTTCTATATATCTTCGTGTATGCAGAACTAACAATTTGTATATTTTAAACAATATTTCTTTGAAATAAACATTTTTAAAACATTTTCTCTTTTAACCCCCTATCTGTCAGTCAAGTGGAGTAAAATAGGCCTGTTCCCGGGGAGCTTTGAAAACTATTGAATCCCCTATAAAATATCAAAATTGACATGATGTCAAAGGTTCACGGAAATCAACGGTAAGTTGAAGAACACACTATTTTTTCAAGCTAGAAATATTCAAAATCGATGAAGTACTTCTTGTTCTACACCTACTGAAAATCAGTACATAAAAAACCCAAAAAACCGATTTTCAGTAGTAAAAATGCATAAAATTGAAGACCTAAAAAACGTTTTGGATTAATTTTTGATTAACCATACCAAGAAGTAATTATGAACAATGAATAAGATACAATTAATGAAGCACTTATGAATCATGAAGCACTTCGTTTATAACATTGATAGTAAAGGGAATGTATTACAATTCAGAGGCAGTTTATCCACCTTTGGTTTTAACTGCACTTATCGTTGACTGAATAATTAAATTAGGCACAGAACCGTTGAGATTTGGAAAGTGAACACGAAACTGTAACAAACCATGCGAAGAACGTATAATTGGATCCAAAAAAATCATTTCTTCAATAAGGTAGAGCACTTTTGATGATTGTTCAGATTTTCTACGGCGATTTCTTGGAGATAAAGTCGAATCTCTTGCAACAACAAGTCTATCATCACTCTTCTTTGAATCCCGAAACATTTGAGATATTTTACTGCTGATTGAGACTTCAACAGGTATGCTGAACCTGTTTTGATGGCTTCTTCGATACATATTTAATAAGAACATCAGGGTTCCCAGTACAATATATATATATTCAATTTCTTTAGTAGCATGTACCGCTTTGTTTACCAACAATGCCAAACCTTTTGAATCATCATGAACCGTTCTACGGTGATGTGATTCAAGAGAAGGCATTTTAATAATTTCGGGGGGCTTGATCGAAATAATTTCCAACAATCGGGTATTGTTAGTGCGTTGTTGTTAGATTCTGAAGGTTTTTCAGGTAATACATGAGATTTTGCTGTTTTTACAATGCTCTTCGTCGCAATAATTGATTAAATACGGCAATTACTACCTTTCCTTACTCTAATTTTTCCTTTCCCCCATTTCTTTCTTCTTACCGCGTCTAGAGAGACCACACCACTGCAGTTGCAACTAAAATGCCTTTAATTACTAATAAATCCAGTGGTTCCACATCTCCTAACTTTGTACCCATATCGTTGCATAATGGTTAAAGTTTTCGCATAAAATTGTTTTACATACACCAATGATATATCTGCTGTTAGTTGTAATTGACTTAAAAATGAAATCGATACAGGTCAAATTTCGACAATCAAGTGAATGATTTAAAATATCCTTTTCTAGTAGAGTTTCGGTTGTTATGATGAAATTTTGGCTTGATGTTTGTGATGATGATGTGACAGAATGAATTTAGTTAATGACAGATTATTATCACAGAGACAGTTTTTTGATTTCAATCTAAATATTCTCATACAAAATCTAATTCATAAAGATTCCCATATAACAGTCAGAAATCAACGTTTCAATGGATGGAAAAGTACCAAGAAAATCCAATTTTTTTGTCAATGCCTGTCCTCAGCGGCTACAATTTGACTCACGAAACGTTCCAGGATACCTTGTAATGTCTTCAAGAATTACTGTAGAAATTTTGAAGGTGAAAGGACTTCTTGCTCCTTAATTAGTCGTTAAAACCCCCTGAATCGTACTGCGCTTGACTTGTACGTAGAGGATTCAAATGTTTTTATAATTTTTATATTTTGAAATGTTAGTTGGAAAAATAAGTAAGTGGTTCCTTTTAGCTTTGCTTATTATGATTAGCAGAACACCGAACAAAGTGGTAACTTTCTGGGATTGTATAGTGGTGTACAGTGGAATGTATTAACGGATACACCGACGTGTGTAGAAGAGTTTACACTCGTGTATTTCCGCCCTCGTGTTCCTGTTGCACTACACATCTGCGTAATACTTGTGATAAGAGATATAGAGACATTGTAAATACAAACTCACATTCTAAAGAACGACTGAGTCTTAACTACAAAAAGTACCAAGTCAAAGAAGAACGTATATGAACTCCCAATACATACCTCATATAACATCTTTATCATAATGTAAGACTACAATAACAACATATTGCCAACTAACTAAAAGTCTGGTTGTTCACTACTACTAAACTTTCAATACGGAATATAATTGTATTAGTTTCATTAATTAATGAAATCAAAGACAAACGATTTATTAATAAAAATTAAGATAAAATGAATGTTCAAAAGGACAATTATAGTGGATCATGTCTACGCGGTCTTAAGCGGTCCGAACTGGGTCAGAATTTCACTCTTTTTGGTGATTTAAGTTTAAAAAGAGATGGTTTAACGTGACTAACGTCACTACTTCCCGTAATATAAAAGGACAACGACATACACTTCCAGTATTGTCAAAGAACGTAAACAAGAATTAGAATATTTGGGAGAGAAAAAAGTCATTATACATTAAATAATAAACGGTAACGCAGAGCTACCTTGAGATATCTCTAACGGCTGAAACCGTTCAAACGATAGGGGCAATGGATGATGAATATGGACTATGTACAATCTAATGGGACACTAGTGACTCAATGTAAATATGTTCAGGAACAGATCCTTCTAGAAATCTATATGCAATTAAAAATTATCTGTATGAAGAGTACAGAAATTTTAAACTCATAGAGGAAGGGTACAAGCACTAACGAGCAGACTCAGTGGAACTTCATTTTAAATCTCGGAGTTACATTGCTGGGGAATGAAAACTGGATGTCTCCCAGATTTATACAAGAACATCGCAAGGATCGCTGATATTTCATGAGAGAGTTTCGCATATATACATCTAATGACAAAACTCCACGATTTATCCATTCAGGATATTGAATATCCTCAGTGGATAAATCGTGGAGTTTTGTCACTAGATGTTGGGGATGCTACAGTTCTACTCGAATGACCGAATAGTGTTGGTAAGTCATCTGTGGCTTTACACACGAGTAAACAGATAATGTAGACAAAAAGATCGAAGAAACAGTCTTATAAGTTCAGAAGAAATCGCTTTTGGTGCCAAAAACAGGATCGCATAAGGGAGGTATGTAGAGCTAAATTAATAGGAAGACCAAAAGTAGAAGAAGATTCTTCTGGTCGACTGCCAATCGTACCAAGGAATGTTCCAAAGTAGAGGATTTTGCTTGTACAATCCATGAAAATTATATACGATACAAAGGGAAGACTGGAGTATCGACTGGGGTGCATCAAAGAACAATTCAGAACGTGTTATTAAATTAAACATTGTAATTAAGAAAACGACAAGTTGGGTACAGCTCTGTCAAAAAGCCTGACTATAAAAGCAGAGAAACACAGTATAAATATGGAATGGTGAAATTGGTTCCCAGAATTGGAAATATCTTATCATCCATTGGAAAACTCACCCCTATCCACAAATAATGAAAAATTGTACGGTCCAGCTGCACCATTTTAGAAGGAAGAGAGGGTGATGGCAAGGGTAATCATATAGGATGACAGTCTATACCGGACTGGGTCTGACTCAATACTCATCACTACCGATGACATAAATGAAGACAAATTAAATGAAGTCAAGCATAAACAGATAAGCGACGACGAGCAAATTAACTCAAGTTAAATAGATGACATGACTATTACAATACCGCCAACCATCTGCAATACTGGAACAGCCGCTATTGCCTCTTTCTCAGAGCAGAATATGTCGTCTGGTATAACTGTGTAGAATTAAAATTCCAAAATTCGATCTTAGTCGAAATATAAACTGCTTGAAATGTGAAAAAGGAAAGGTGCACATGAAGTCTTAAAGCCAAAAAGGTGAAAAAGGTAAAGTTAAGGACGACTCGACCAAGTGAACTGATATATTCAAACATTTGTGGTCCGTTTTCCACCCCCAAGACTAACGGAGAGCAATATTTTCGGACTTTTTCTACGAATTCATGTAGCAAATAGTACGGGACACAACATAGAAATATGCAACATTATAACAAAGAAATACCAACTCGTGGAAATATCATAAGTACAGTAACCAAATACGGGGGAGATATTATTTATAAGTACAGTAACTACAAACGTGGAAATATTTTGGGAAAATAAATAGTTTTGAAATTACACACGTGGAGATACTATCGTACAGTAATTTAACAAGTAGGGTTATCCTGGAAAAAGACTCAGAATTAATGAATTGCACGAGTATGGCTGAAATTACACACGTGGTAGTAATTCTACCGGAAACACGTGTATACTAACAAGCAGTCAAAGTTACACGTGTCGGGAAAAATAACTGTTTCGGTCAGCGGCTGGCAGTGGACGAGACTGAACCAAATTTTGGCGCTTTTTTATATAAATAAAAAAGCTGAAGCCCACTTGAAAACAAAAAAATGGCAGAGCATTTTTTCACATACAACAAGTTGGCACGTAAGTGAACCAGTTACGGAAATCTAGAGGCTTTTAGCACAGTGGAGAACGGACTTTACGTAATAAGTCCACTCTCTCCACCACCAGCGGTTACATTGCGTACCACAAGTGTGGAAGCAGGTTTGAGTCTACGAGCTGGTAGGTTCGGGCTCACTATACTTTACTCATCTAACAGGAACTTTTCTAAGGAATAGAAAGACAGAAAATTTGTCTGATTTGGAAAGTTACGTCCCATGGATGCGTAGCAGGGAGTATGATGTTCAGGTATTGCGGACGGATCAAGGTCGGAATAGTCGCCAAGCACGATTGAAACATGGTGAAACGTCTCAAAACCACTGTGTAATGTGCACATTGAGTATCATGATACGTTTGTGGTATCGTTTGAAGAAAAGAAGTATCCAAATTGACTTTGGAATGATTTTAGTAACGTTTCAAAGTGATGATGTCGATGAGAAGTTTAATAATTTTTCTCAATCATGCGACAAAAAGGATTGAAGACTTGTATTAAAGGAGAATAAGTCGTTTGTTGTGTTAGACGGTAGACATTTCTTGTCGGTGCTCCAAATTCTATGCGAAATGACTAGTCCAAATATAAAGTGTGCAAGGAATATTATTCGTGTGGATCTACTGGTGCGGATCAATAAAGTGGTCATGAAACCGTGAATGTTGATTAGGCTGAGTCGGTCTCGATATATATCGTCCTCGAAAACAAGAAATATATTTCGATCATCCATCTCATGAGCAGTGTGATATAGTACGGCGAGACGTTTTCAGAAGAGTGTGCTGTACCGTTTCATGAACAAAGAACATTAGATATCGCGAGGGAAATGGATGCACCCAAGTTTGTAGATAGTAAGAGGAAGTCCACATATGATGGATATGCTCGCGTTGGTGAAATGATGTTTAACAAACCGGTTGATTTTCAAAAGATTAGGATAATACCAGAATTTGGAAATGATAGAGGATCTGGTAATAGTGGAGTTACTCATTTGGACAGTAGTGTGCTGTTTTATGCAACGAAGGAGGATGTATTGTAGCTTTGGGATGTTGCGGAAGCATTTTTCACAAGTATATACAACGATACTTACGATGCAAACGCTTTCTACCTTCGTTTTAATGAAGCTTTCACAGAGTTGCACACTTTGACAGATGAAATATGGAAAGCAGGATGCTAATTGGGATATCAGGAAGTTCCTACCACTATGAAGGGGCTCATGGATATTGTCACTCCGGAGACATGAACAAGAGGGGACACTGTTCATGGAATAATTTTTAACGACATGAGACTATTCGAGTATTATCCCAGAAACAGGGGTAGAACGGTTAGTCATGCATCGTCTCGTTACGTGAGGATTGTAAAAATGAGGGAATACCTCTTCAAGAAAAATGAACCGTTGGAAAAGGGAAACCTGACCAGCGGTGTGATGGGAGGTCATAAAAGTATTACAGCGACAACTAGAAGCAATGAAAAGGTCACAGAGTGTTCCAATTGATATCGACAGTATTGATGGCTCCCCTTAAATTCGGACAGAGGTTCTAGTCAAGACACTTGAAAAACAAAGATAAGAACCATCACCGGGGGCATCTGTGTCAATAAAATGACCAAATATCAGCTCTGCGGTTTTGGAACCAAGTACACATGGTGAAACATTAGACCATTATGACAGAACTCTCCCACCAGATATAATTCCACCTGTATGTTCTGTTTTCTTCTGTAGACTATATAAACTGTGTACAGATGGAGTGCCTATGAAGAATATGTTACTTCATCGAAGACACAAGGTTTTACAAGATGAAGATGATCGTATTGTGCAGGAGAACAGACTTTGTGATAGTTAAGCAAAACTAGTCAAGGATCATAGGAGAAAAAAAAAAGAGACTATATGTTGATGAACATATTTATCATACCAAGACCTTATTGAAGTCCGCATTAATTCCAGATCATCTGGAGCGTGATGCTCATCGTGTCCATATATCAATATGACCACAGTTTGCAAATCAGAAATCTAGCATGGATATGGGCTACTTAGAAGCAAATGGAACACTTGTAAATTTGTACAACTAAGACGGAAGAGGAAAATGGAACCAGGCAGCTCTGTACCATGCTACAAATC
This sequence comes from Odonthalia washingtoniensis, assembly GCA_032358235.1. NCBI lineage: Eukaryota > Rhodophyta > Florideophyceae > Ceramiales > Rhodomelaceae > Odonthalia > Odonthalia washingtoniensis. The sequence goes on along the minus strand of JAULBU010047507.1, from coordinate 2,188 downwards.
GTGGTCTCGATTTGTTCAACAGAATGAAGCAACAGTCACACAGTAATGAGTACTGCATTATGGATGGAATGTTCGATCCGTTTAATATTGAAGAAAACATGAAAGGAGCCTTAACAAACGCAATTACGGAGAGGTTTTATTTCCCAGCACAACCAATTGCAGAGTTATTTGGTAGTATAGAAGAATAATTTTCAGGTAAGGAAAACTAGACAAAACACAGACGACAGCAGTGGAATCCTAGTATCAACCCTGTAAATTCTGCAAGTGATGAAGAGGACAGAGACAAGGTTGCTTCCAGTTACTATAGTACAATATTATTCCTACAGAAACATTTGGAATATCATATGGACGTTGCATGGTTGTCTAAACGCCGTGCTTCATTGGATTTATGGATTGGATGGTTGTGTGAAGTGCTCAATCTAGATAAAAACTATGCCTGGCCGACTGAAAGTCTAAACGGGGGTCGATTCCTCATCACTGGCCACTAATGCGCACCACAACACGGACACAATGACTTGGAAGTTAGAGAGACTGGATCTCCTGGGTATTTTACAATTACAACGGCAACCGAAGCTGTACCTCTATGGATACCTTTTGAGACCCATCTATATGTCTATTTCAGATCTGAACAAAAGAAACAAATGACAATTTGTTTGAAAATGGAAGAAATAGAAATTCCTGCACACTCAATTCTCATTGGACGTGGTTATGTGCAGCATGCAGGTACTGCATGGGAGGGGAGTCGAGCTCTTAGATGTAATATGTATATCATCCCTGAGGGCACGGAATGGAAATATGCAATTTCATATGCCTACAGACGCTCTCTACGCCGGAAAGGTCAACCTGAAGATGATTAATCATCAGCACAATCAATTAAGAATCCAGTTCATGGTAACAGTAATAACAGTTCAAATAATGATGAAGATGAGCTTCCTATGTTGATGATGAGATGGAGCCTTGGGATTTCAGAAGTGGAACATTCGCCATTAGATTGAACATTACGCACTGCGTAATATTAAAAATAGGAGTAGAAAATGGAATTTAGTACTACTTTCTTTGTTTTATATGACTTATTAAGTTTTTTCTTCATTCTATATGATCAACCTTTATGTTATCGTAAAATAAAATATACAGCACTGTTTACATGCAAACGATTAGTTTCATTCGCATTAGCATTTCTTGAAACGGACATTTTACTTGTATAAGTCAAGTAAAAAATATTGAGGTAATTCCTTTCAAAACTTGTTCCCTCATATGTTGTACAGGAACATATTATGGTTTTCATGTAAAGAACCATATTCAAAAGGAAAAATTGAAAAATATATTTTCCTCCATATGAAGTTGGGATTTTCGTACAAATTAGAATTCTAATTTCTGCGAAAATCCCAACTTCATATGGCAGAATTTTTTAACAAAAAGTGTGGAATTATTGTGATTTTTCGGGAAGAAGGAAAAATTCAAACTTTTAAATTTCTTCGGTTGCTTACAGTTACATAAATCACTGTTAACATTACGATAGAATTTTCAGTTAGATATGATGAAAATTATACTCCAACCATCACTCCACATTACCGCATTACTCGAACAACAAACCCATACATACATCAACTATCAAACAATTTTCATATTACCTCCAACGCCAACGACAACCTCAATCATCAATGATGGTAACAAAATAGGTCGTTTGTAACACGAGATATTTCACATACTCCACAGATATATGAGCTTATAACATAAGACATTCAACTTAAGACAAGTACAATAAAAATCGGAGATTGGAGTGTATACAAGATGTTACAATTGAAATGAGCCATCATGAGCCAATTGAGATATCTGGTGCCCGTAATGAATCATTAAACGAAAACGGGGAGCCCCATGAAGAGCCAATGAATGTATCATCTGAACCTGCAGACACATTTGAAACTTCGAAAAATATTAGTGATGTGAAAGTTGTATAGAACCTTTTGTTGAAATTATCAGAATAAGTTGGTATTGATTCTGTAAATGAGATTATTCGGTTGCTTCGATTGGAAACCATCATTACAGATGTTGTTCGTAATCACAAAATTATTGGATGGAAAGCATGTGTATTGTTGAAAGAACCGTCGGTCAAAGTTTAGTCGATGATGGATTTCATAAAACTGCGGTAACATGTCGTACAGCCTCAGACGATAATCTGCAAGATCGG
>JAULBU010047496.1:0-13418 GCA_032358235.1 Odonthalia washingtoniensis | reverse complement strand
GTAACTCCCGCGGTACTCAAATCGCTCACGCTGATCGCTTCCGCGATAGGCTCCCCCACCCTCAGATGGACCCGCGCGACCCTCATATCCATACTTATAGTTGATACGCTCGGCACTTCTCCCACTGGACGCCCTGACACGACTATACTCGCCATTGCCACCGCCTCCCCCTGCCGCATGACGACTTCCGTTCCACGTTCCACGGCTATATTGCTGCCCACTCCCCGCTGGCTCGTATCCCAACGGATCCTCCCGGAGGCGATCCAACGGACGGTCACTCAGATCCCCATCACCGGCGCCACGGCTCCGGGCCTCATTTCCGGAGACCACTTTCGCCTGCAGACTCGCATTTTGTGCCTGTAACCGTTCGACCAACACCAACAAGTCGTCGATCCTGCGTTCCGCACGACTGTCCATACTCGGATTAGCCATCACCACATTAGTCCCCCACCCTTCTTGTCGACTTGTAGCCAGATTTCCACCGCGGTTAATGACCACGGTGAGGCGTTTCAACAATTCATTTGTCGAGATCAACTGCTTGTTGTTCAAACACCTCAACGATGGACCAAGCCCACGGTAGGTGGCGAGAACGTCCGGCAGTTTCACTCGGAGCCTCATCCACTCCGAGCACGGCATAACAATTGGACGCTCCTCCCCACCCGGTGTAGCGAGAGGGATGCCGGTAACCCCCATGGGCTCATCCCGCCCAACCCTCGGCACCCGCAAGCGGGCCACGTTCACCCCTGGTTCTCTTGCAGCAACGGCTTCTTCGGCTTCATCCACCACTCCGTGGGCACGCATATCCCCACGCGCATCCGAGCGCGCCTGAGCATACGGTTCGTTACTTGACCCCGCTTCGGGGTTTTTTTTCCCGTCAGTATCTGTTGGCCCGCATCACAAAAAAAATACAACTCGTAATCGTGATGATAATCGAAGTGCTCACGAACAAGCAGCGATACTGACGATTTTCTCGACGGCAGTTGACCTAGGCGAGCGTTTGACTCGTTGAAGCGCGCGTTAGAGGAGGGATCTTGTGTAGTACCTCGCCCAGTGGCGGGTGCCGATATGTACCCACAATATATCCGGTGATCCAAACTGCCGTGTATAGTCCTTTCTTCTGTCTTCCATTTCTTTCTACGCATTTTCTCTTTCTCTCCTTTTCCAATCCTACACGTGTCCACTCGCACCTCGGCGGACCACGTGTAGCCTCCAGTTTCTTTATAATAAATACCGCCTCGTCGACGCCAACCAGCGCCAACTTGGACGGGCATCTTTGCCCTGGCGATCAACTAGACCGCCGACAGCATCAGTAACAGCTCTCTTCGATGGCCTGAGAAAAAACCCCATCAACTACGCTACGGGTTGGGATCAGGACGACTCTCCAGTGCTCCCCCACATGCGCGCTTCCCTCCGAGAAGCGCCACTGGAAGTGTGAATCACGCGATGGTCCAGATTTCCTTCATTTCATTCACGGCGACGTCTTCAGTCCTCTGTCTTGTTGGGTTCTGTTCTTCAGCTCTGCCACCCCCTTTCACCCTCGTACCCCTACACCCGAGCTACTCGGTGGGGATACTACATTTGAGTAAAAGCAATTGCGAAAATGGGTGAGTAACATGGAAATTATATATAACAAGCCGACAGGATCTTCTCCAATTATCATTTTTCTTTTAAAATCTACGGTGTTCCAATATACTTTAACCTCTTTGTATATCGACTCCACTGGTATGCTCAATGCTTCTGTTGCAAAATTAGCAGATTTTTGAGCAGGTGTCAGGTTCGATCCAGAAAAGGGAACGTATAGATAAGCTCAAGCATTATATCCGCTATCGCCGTGTATAAAATATTGTATGTCGTTGTTTAGCATCATTGTTTACATTTGGTTCTCCACGCCGCTAGTCACGTAAAGTTCCCAATAATGTCTGCATCCCTCAAGAGGCCCACTTGCATGTAAAATAATGCCATTCGAGAGGGTTATGGTCTGATACTTAACTGCGTGTTTACGTTTTTGTCCATTGTAGGCAGCATTTTGAATAGAACTATCTCCAGTGCGATCGATTGCTAGGACTGTGCTATCTATAATACCAACGCAATGCATAAAAGCTTCACATTTTTGGTGTATAGAATTAGTAAATGAAGCAGAATATTCCTGTATAAAATTAGTGTAAATAGGTTCTGTTATTAGATGACCACGTGACTCAATCAAATTCTCAATTCCTTCTCAAACCATATCCTAATATTGGAAAGAACGTTTCCCAAACCGAAGTTCTAAATCGTTCCATCTACATGACGATGCGAGGCGTCTCAAAAATATGAGTGTAGTTAAGAGAGGACTTGTTGCGTATTCATTTCTACTTGTTTCACCGGCGTCATCGTGACATGTGACAGCTTCTATTATTGGGGAAATCTCCTCACGGCAATTGCTGGAATTTGATAACATCTGATCGTCTGCCATTGATGTAAAATTGTCGTACCAGTTGCTTGCCTTCATTTCTCGGACCCTTCGTAACAGTAGATCATATTGTTCGATGTGCAAACCCATCCTGCTCCCACAAAACAGCATGGGTTGCACAGAATTTTTGTGCCCCCTTTCCCGTTTTTTATTTCTTTTACAAACGCTTTCAGTGACACGAAGCCAACATTCGGCCCGCCCTGTGACCTCGTATTTGGACGTTGCCTTTTTGTCTGTGGTACGCCATGTTGGAAGACGAGTAGGGTTCGAACCTGTGGGAGTATTGGTGAGGTGGGGGATGGGGAAAGCAGTGTGTTAGATTCATTTTTTAATGGTTAGCCTTTGAAAAAGGCTGCTGAATACGGCGAGATGGAACGTATGGGAGATGGTTTTCCAAGTTTACCGTGGGTTTGCAAAATGGTAGACAGCAACGTAAAATTGTTTGCTCACGGGGACTTGTTCAGACAGTACCGGTTGTAATGTGTTTGTAATGCATTACTGAAGTGACAAAAACAAAACATTTTTGTCATATCTGAACTTCTCTCTTCATAATTCGACAATTGTTGCTTTGTTGTACTGTACTTCAAAAGAAAGGTGAGCCTAACCGGTTGCATCATTAATAAAATGGAAGTGGGAAATGCAAACAACACAGATTTTGAGGTGGTTATTACTTCGTTAATCGATATCATTTCTACGGAGAAATGGTTGTCAAGAAATGAACTACTGTACTCATTGATTATCAGGTGTAAAAAGTTCATTTTACCGGTTAATTCGTGATGAGTAAGCATATATTTGTGATTTATGACACTAATTCTGTCCTAAACCGCTAATTATGGAGAATTTCACAGCAGATCGTGAGAAATAGACGAAATAGCGAAATAGACCATAATTAAAGGAATGTTAAACAAGACTTGACGTGTCATGTCGTCATGTCTCAATGTAAACATTTATTTATGACATTCCCAATCTTAGTTGGTATATAACGTAGTCCGGTTATCAGAGCTTACCACAGCTAATGTCGTCCACAATTATTTATGCATTGCAATAGAAGTACTGTAACATGGGTCAATTTCGGATCATCAACTTGTACATTCTATCTATCCAACTGTATAGCATGGTATAACGTGTAGTGGTACAACAGCGTGAGGCGAGAATGTGTAGATAGTAATATTTATGTTTTTCGTGAGGTGAGCATTAATAGTAGATAATAATATTATCGATATTATTTACTCATGCTCATACTAAAGAAAAGGTAATTTTTTAAAAAAAACGTCTATGGGAGGTGCAAACTTTAACGGATTGATTTGCATTTTGATTTTTGAACTTTGGGCACACTGTTCATATCATAGTTCCCATTTTAAATGGACAGTTTACAATTTCTAAAATGTTTAGAAATTGCATATGTATATGAACTCTAAAAAAGATATGTCGAGAAATAATTTCTCAATTTCTATATTGTCAAAGATATCGATATGTTAAATGTTTTTTTCAAATTTTGAGTGTTCACAATAATAAAAGTTCCAACGAGTCTGTCAGAATGTCTAGCACCTGACTACAACAAGAAAAGAAGAAATGTATGAGAAATCAGAATGAACAGGGTTTTGGGAAATTCCCGAAAAGCAGATTCAATCTTAGTAACTTCGCAATTACAGTTCATTGAGCTCCATTACGCTTCGACTGTAGTCACGTCAAACATCACTCACTTCTTCAACGAATGTCATCAGCTTCTTACAAAAAAAAGCTTGCACTACAGTTGCTGTGCTTGGAACATTAAATGCTAAAACTTTTATGTAACGGTCATGTGTGATGAGCTATCAACTTGTAAATAATTTATTATTGTAAACAACATTCTCAAAAATATCATTAACCCCAGCGAAACTGTCATCATTCCCAAACGTTTGTTTTCAGAGGTCGAAAATTGATAATCAACCGTTTGATCTTGCATGATCATGTTAAAATTGTCCAGAATTTCCAATTGCTTACTTCCTTCATATTGGCAATACATTGCGATAGACATCGACGTTAACGGCATCTCCCATTTCCGTTCCAAATTTCAACATTGCACCACCGACACTCCAAAATAATATGCCAGATTTATATGTTCTCTTCGTTGCGCTACTGTCAGTGTTGCTCATCACATGCGAGTCCATTGATACTAAATTATTGGCGAAAATGAACGAAGCTGACATTCCAACATCAGTCAAATATTCTGCAACGCCGCTCACCCCGATAGACAAAGAACTGAATACTTTTTCGAATCGCAGTGATTTTCAGTTATGCAAAAATTATGTGTGTGAGAAGAAAAGCTTTTGTCGTGATTATGACTGCAACTGCACGTTCGCGAAACTCGATTGCAACTGTTCTATGCAACCTTCCTCCTGCTGTGTGAAGCAGGCAGTCGACTGCTGCCGTGACGAAGAGTATGCCTGCAATTGTTCTGACAATGAAGAATTCGATTGCCATTGTAAAGATAAAGAATATGACTGTCACTGCAGCACACTCTCACATGCGTGTAAGTGTAAGGAGACGAAGTATCAATGTGGCTTTTTCCTTGGTCATAATCATTCTAAACCACATGTCAATGCTACTCATCAATATCACCAACATCCAAGGTACTGTTCTCACACAGAGTGCGAGCTATGTACGAAGGAATTTTGTTCGACATGTATAAAGAAAGTGTGTGGAAGGTGCAGGAGACAAACTTGCGAAAAGTGCACACAGAAAGTGTGCGACAAATGTGAGAAGAAAATTTGTCATGAATGCGAAAAGAAGGTTTGTGAAAAATGTGAGAAACAAGTTTGTGATAAATGTCAGACGTGTCATAAGGATCAGTTTGCATGCTTGTTCTACTTCGTGAAATGTGCGCGATTTCAATTTCATCTCCCTCCAAAATGATACAACTCTTTATATTCTAGGAATGTTATATTCTAAAAATGTTATATTCTAAACATATTACCTTAAATATTTCAATCAGACAGACTTTATCAAGCATGTCCAACAACAAAAAGAGAACTACTCCATAAAATATTCACAGCAATCATTTTGAATCGTAAAACAATTGGGCTCATCACTGAAATAAATGTTACTCACATTAATAGATAACTACATCCTTGGTGAGCTAAACCTTTTTTAAGAGTTGATACCTTTCAGATTTCGAATCCATCCGCATTTACTCTTTGTATTCCGAGAAAAAGGTATATCTGCGTCCCCTCTCCTTATTCGAACCATCCGTTTTAAATCATGACAATAATTCAAATAACCCCTACAAAACCACCGAACATTTCACACTTACTTCTAGACCAAGCAACTTGTAGCCCAAAAACATTGTTTTATGAGGTCCGTAGGAAAAACTTCAAATGCTTGACGGAAGAGTAGTGTGAAGTTTTTCGCCGGTTTTGTAGGAGTAATGGAAATTTTTCCTGTTAAACCGACGTTTTTTGGCAGGGAATGTAGATTTTCTTCGGGACAGTCCCGCCCCTTATCCTTTCTAGCGTAATTGAACAAGTTTACAATGTTTTCGTTCACGACATGGTAGAAATAGAAGAGCTGCGCTTTCAAAGATTTCTACTCTGATTTTGATGTGGAAGAAGACTCTTCTAAAACTTGACGATATTGCAGAACTGAATTTTGTGAGTTGTGAACTCAAAAACTCGCCAGAAACAAAGACGAATCAAGGCACTTTGACCACGTGCATTTTTATTTCCACTCGGTGACGTTTCGTGAATTGGGTAACGAACTGGAAATAAAAGTTCGCCGGGCAAATCGTAGAACACCACCGGCACACTTTATAAAAATAAAAGGGATCCCAACATAAAAACAGTTGCAACCCCGATAATTATGTAAAATTGGAACGGTAATTCTTTACTCAAAAATTCTTCATTAAAAAAAAAAACTCTTTACTAAAACATTTTCTTCTACTAAAAATTTTTTTCCACCATTATTTTTGTATACAGGTAAACAGTAAAAACTAAAATTTGAATACACAAACGAATACACAAATTGCAGCAATCATCACTCATAAGTCCAAGTACCGTTCTGGATGGCGAACGTTTTCTCACCGATATAGAAAAACGCCCCCACCATGCACGTCCTCATCATCGTTGCAGCTGCACATGATATTTCTTTCGAAACGCCATCATAATCAATTATCAACCATCTGAAATTTACTGGTTGTTTAGCCACGCGCAAAACGAACCGACGTCCAAAAGGCAAATTGAAATACAACTATAAAATCTACCATGGCAGGCAAAAGAAAGAACCAGTTCACAATAAATTTTGCAACGATCGTTGCATCTTTTCCGTATTGCCAATAAATGAATCGATTACAAAGAAAGAATTATGTATATCCCTTACTGCTTTCATTGATTGCTGTAGTGATCAAAATAATAAATCGGTATTTTCATGTTTCGCCGTATTGATCACTATACTGATCAATGAAGCGTAAAGCGGCTCTTCTTATTTGTGAAAATTCTCCACCGCAGTTAACACCGCAGTTAAACGTGTTCTACATGTACCAATAACCACAAGGATGTCTGTAAAATTATGTAAAATGTTTATTCAGACAAAGCGGTCTACTGCTTCCAAAATTAGGCCGAATTGGAGTCAGGCATGATTGTGGATGTTTCGCAATGCCTTGCTTTCCATCTATCACACGAAACTTCCAAGAAAAGCAAGACAAACATTCCCAAGTAAAAGTACATTACAATTGCACCACTATACGAACCATTATGAGCACGCCACTTCCACCAATTGCGCTTTCTACAATGCGAATGCGGGGAAACGCATGGGCGCCCACTTCAATAACAAAATTTTCCAGCACTCCAGAGGAAAACGTTGTTAACAATTCGAATACATCATTAAACAAAATTAGCAACTTCCAAACAACACCTTTTACTAACAATTGAAATTCAACATTCAACCAAATTCCTGAACTGATGAGAAATACAGACTACAACCAATCAAAGAAACAACACATGATTGTTCCAATTAATCCCCTCAACGTTTTAATTGAATCTATACCTATTACAACTGAAGAAAATAGAGCACCTGGGAGAGGACGGAGAGGTAGGGCGAGGGAAAGTTGGAGGGGTCGGGAACAATATCATGGTCGTGATTAAAATAGAGGAAGTAGACTGATAACAGATATTAGTAAATGAGGAGATCCAACTAGTGGCTGTACTATTCAAATATTGGGGCAATGGATTTTACAATTAGATACAGATGTTACTCAAACATGTTTTGACTATTGGGTGAGGTTTTTCCATTCTTCAGCAGTTAATAATTTGAGAATCGGATGTAGTATATCGATACCACAAAGTAGAGGTGGATTTGTAGTGATGTTTATGGAAAAGTTGGTTAAGGACAATGAATTAATGAATCAATTAGCGTGGAGCAAGATGAAAAGAAAATTGTGAGTTTGGCAAAAATGTATAGGTTTGTCACTGATTTATTTTTTCACTCACTACTGGGATGAATTTTGACAAATTAGTCGCAATATTAAGTGATATACGCGGTGAAAATACGTATTTTGATAATGTTATGTTTATAGCGGATAGTTGCCTCATATCTACATCAGTATGTAGGGGTGATGATAATGGCATCATTTAAAATTTACAAAAGGACTAAACAAGAAATTTTGCAGCATATGAATTAGAAAAGTAGCATACATACCATGACGTAATATATTTTTCATACCATTACAACTTTCCATCACTTTGGATGACGATTTATATGGAAAGAGTGCTTTTGGTAATCATATTAAAACAATAAGCTCTTGTAGGTGTAGTACAAAAGGACCTATGGGTCTATAATCAATCACCACCAGTGTTAAGTAATAGATACAGGTTCGTCGGAACAAACTGCGGGACGACTGGGACGAGTATCTTTCTTTGAGTATCAACTAGACACCCTACCGGTAACCGACAACGACAACCGACGTCATTAACTGAAAAATCCCGCGAGCGTATCGGGAGGGGAACAAGAAGATATGAAGTGCGCCACACGTGAGGGTATTTGAAAGACGTCGATGGATGTATGTAGCACTCGATCGTATAAATCGTTGCCACTTTATCAAAGAAGATGCCTACAGTCCACCGTCATGCAGAGTGTTCTTTTTTTGCCCAGACACCACAGTAAGCAATGCATCATCCCTGTGTCCGGAACTGAATCCATACATCCAGGAGGTGCATCATGCACTTCTTGGAAGTTTGAATTCAGTTGTTCCCGCGCACACATATGCACATAATGTACATAGGTGTGAACAGGAACTATTCCGTTTTTGGTGATGTGAACGTCGACATTGAGACGATTGTAGGCGGAAAATTCAAACGTCGTAGATTTTCATGAGTACATCTATATTGCCCCAAACATGGAAATTGTCTGAAGGCTGGGCATTAAATGTTTGTAGTTACGCACAGTTCTGAAAATCAACTGATAAAAATTGTAAGAGGCGCGATTTTGTGCATTGCTGCTGATATTTGTTAATTTACTTATTGAGAGAGTGGTAACATCAGTGCGTGTATGACCACCAGAAATATATAAAATTACACAAAAATGCAGGAAAGAAATGAATAAAGCAATATATGTACAGAAGGAATGCCAACATCATAGAACTGAAAGGATGCCAGTCGTATTGATCTGAGTCTGTCAGTGATTATATCACACTGGCAGCCTGCCAGTGAGATCTATTTCCTGAAGATCTCAGGGACTTGTAACGGACACGACCAGGGTATCTGTTACAAGTCCATTGAAGAAAGGATCAGTTGGACACCTGCCATGATTGAAAAATGTCTACCTAATGGAAGCAGTGTAGATCAAATTCATATGATTTCAGTTCCCTTTGTTCTCATCTGAACAAAGCTCGTACGACTATTCCTCCCCGAGTGTGAAAAGGCAGGAAATCGTTTACGATTTGGCGGAGGTTGGGATGCAGAAATGACATACCGGACTTTGCTTGGTCGAAAATTATTATTTCTTTTCTCATATTTGGGGAGAATGTGTAATATTGTTGTGAGGGTTGTTTGGCGTGTTGATTTTTGGTACTAATTGTCCGAGTTATTCAGTGACTTTCGTGGTCTTAATCACATGGAATCAACGGAGGCTGACTGCTGAAGTGTCTGGTATCGCTGAAATCATATAATTAAGTACGATTTTTAGACTACGTAGTACACTTTGAGATAGTATTCGGTGCCTTCACACTTTCTAATCTCGCAACAAGTGTGTGTAGAAAATACTCCGTTGTTTGTTCGGAGATTGGAACGAGATAATAACTCCAACACTATTTGTACGGGAATGAATGGTATTGGAAATATATATATAAATAGAACTACCATGCTGTTGCAAGTAAAAATATCTACTAAATATTTGTTGGTGTATAGCTCTGATGGATTATGGGGACTAAGGTATATTTGTTTATTAAATGAAATAAATATGATAATTCTGTTGATGAAATATTTAGAAAGATAAAACACTAATCTGATTCAAAATTATGAACATGATGCTTACCATAATCAAGGAAATGTTCTTCATTCCTTGTTATAGGAAATAATGTCCGAATCTCCGAAGTCTGGTACGAAGTTACTGCTTCATCAGTTCTCAATTTCTAATGCTGCATGAAAATGAAATTTAAGCACTGAAACTATTTCTGTAGAGGATGATTTATCACCAGGGAGGTAGAAGAAATCATTAATGTATCTTCTAATGCAGCATGGAGCTGCTACAATCCATACATTCTGTTTTGTACCATCAGCGGCAGTGAATGCATGGGTAAAACTCGCAGTGAATTTCAAAGACTGGGCCTTTTTTACAGAAAAAAATCCCTCACCACATGTTTTTGTAAGAGAATTCCTCTCATCACTATTTCTGTAACAAAGGTTCCCTAGTAATGACCGATAAGGGAACCTTGGACAAAAGAAGTTTATGCGAAAGCCCCCAAACCAGCTTTGTTGTGTTTGACGCTGGACGGTCTCAGGATCGAAACTAAATCCCCATCTTTCGTCACACAATGATTCTCTTGGTATTGAATCGAGAAAATTATTACATGTTAATTTAAACATATTATACGGTAATGGGAATACCGTTGTTGTATATTTTTGGGTCCCCAATAAACTGTGAAATGAGGTGATGAGAATACCTCAAAAAATTCTGGACAATTGGAACTCCAGCTGGAATTTATCATACATATTTTCTTCTTTTCACTCCAGAGGATTCCACCTACGTAACAAACAACCTTGTGGCTCGAAGATCTTTTTTCGTGCCCACAATGTCTGAATTATTGTCGAATAACTGAAGAGAAAAAACTGCAACCAGGTAAACCCAACATTGTTTCAAACAAATATCATCCATATCACCCCCAAAAAACTTCTGGTGCCTTGCGAATAGAAAACATGCCATAGAAAAAGAAAATGTACCCGCTCATGTATCCACAAACAAATCCCCAGGGTATGCAAACGTTTTGATGATATTCGTCATCCATCGTGTATCTTTTTCTCCGCTCGGAGCATAACTATTGCACCAGATTTATTTGTTTGCGAATGATTGAAGAACTTTCCGTTGTTACGGACCCTTGGGATGTTGTTAATTTAATTACATATTCTTGAATGAACTGTATTAATGGTCCCGGGATGACTGTAGTTAATATGTTACAAGGCGTGGTGCCAATCCACGCCATTTTCAACAAGTAGACCGCTTATTCTACTATGGAGAGATGCGAAAGTTTGGGGATCCTTGGATAGGAATTATAGCAATCCCGTTTCCTAGTATTATGTAGCGGAGCTCCCTCCGCACTGAACACACTCACTAGAGTCTTGATTACTTTTTCAATTTCATCTTTTTAAGGCTTCTCCAACGGGATGGCTTATTTTTATGACTTGGAATGGCCATAATCAGAGAAGAATATATGCTCATGACTCCTCTTTGTCATAAAAGAATCACAGAATTTCACACATTCTGTCATGTCTTCTTCATCGAATTGATCGTGGTCTGAGTTTGCACATTGAAGATCGAATCTAATGTTGTAAGGAGGTTCGGTCAAAATGAAATCCATTTTGTGGTATTGGGTAGCCCCAACGATATTCTGATGAACTTAGGATATGAGTCATATGACATCAAAAAAGTAAAAAATGGCCATAAAAAACTTTATTCCTCAAATTCCCTCAACCAGCGTCAACCTTTGGGCAAGAAACAATCCCATCTTACCGAAAGAAGCAACCACAATAACAAGCAATAATCTGTAAATATAATCACTGGTAGTAGTAGAACTAGAATGGGTGTGTCGAGCATCCTGTGAATCATGCGCTGAGCACAAGTGGAGGAAAAAGTTTCACTAAAACTCGTTCAGAGACGAATATGGAAAAGGCCCAAATTTGAAGGGTATTGTTCCATATGTGACTGTTGAGATGTACTGACCAGATGGAGGCTCTGTAGTTGCATTAGGTAAACTATCAATGAACTATGCAGTAGATATAACTCCAACCTTAGTTTTTATAGCGTCTGTTAGATCGGTACCTGGTGATGATGGAAATGAGACCATATGATGATGGAATAAAAATATGGAACTTGATAAAATGGACAGAATAACTATCGTGAATGTGCAAATCTAACCCCTCATAATGACATGGACTATCCTTATTAACTTTACGTTCGGGGAATTGGAAACCCAACGCACCTTGGAGATTTGAAAGTACCATATGAAGTATTCTGTTGGAACTATCAGACGATGAAGGTCATTTATATCCAATAAGCGGAGGAGGAGGATGACGAAGGTGATGGTTCTATAAGCTCAATGATTTCCGTGTTAGCGATTATGATACAATATAAATGTGGATTGGTGTACATCAAGTGAGTAATGTCAAGAATATGCTTCTAGATGTGAATATTGAGCACCGTGATTCATTCGTGACACCTTCCAGAAAGGGAAGCATCAAGGTAGCTTTGGAACGATTTCAGTTATGTTCCAACGTTATGATGTGGATGGGACGTATAGTCCTATTGCCCAAATTTGAAAGAAAAATCATAGGGTGCAACTGTTGAACTAAGATAAGTCTCTAGTTTCAGTAAACGGTCGAAACACCCTGGCTGCCATCGGGATTTTAAATGGTGTGATTTATGCAGATTTGAATTAGACAAGGTATTAAATTTGTGAAGCATGGAATTATTGGTACGAAAGGACAAAGAAGTGATGATATATGGGAGGTGATTATCCTCAGTAACCCACTAAGTATCACTTCGTTAAAAACAAATAATGGTAAATTATTCATTGACCTGATCAGCGGTTTCATTCGGTATGCTGAAAAGTCACAGAACAGTATGAAAAATCGTTTGAAGAAGTAATGGTGATGGATATTGCGAAGGACATGGAAAGAACAAATTTTCTTGATATGAAAAGCTCATCGAATGTATGCACGATATACGTGCCACGAAAATGCGTACTACAGACTCAAATCGGTTTTGGAAAATATCAAGACCATTCCACAGTTTGAAATTGGCCAAGAATCTGGACAGTGTGGTGTGGCATATTTGGACACTCGTATGATAATATATGGATCGGAATAGGATGTACTGTACCTTCTGGATGACACAGAACCGTATTTTGGAAGCACAAACAAGGGTATATTTGATACAACTGTTTTTTACCGTATTGTTGATGAGATTCCAAAAGAAATGCATAAATTGTTAGGAAATATTGGGCCTAGTGGGTGTGACTTGAATGATGAAGAAGTTCCTTTAGCAATGAAGGAAGTAATGGCAGTTTCCAATCTGGAAGCAATGACAATAATGCAATCGATATATGGAATAGTTTTCAATCACATGAAACAGTTAGCGTATTAATATGATAACAGTTTCATGGAAATTGCCAATACAAGAAGTCAGAAAATCTGTTTACCCGTGCATTGTGTCGACACATAAGAGCTGTAAAAAATATTAGGGGATACATTTTCAAGGCAACTGAAGATGGTTGAAATGATAACAA
>JAULBU010047485.1:0-13418 GCA_032358235.1 Odonthalia washingtoniensis | reverse complement strand
TGGATCATATTACAGGCCTGATAACGGTTGAGATGAGAATAGATGAAGACTGTGGGAAATGAGTCGATTACCCCATACCGTGCGGGATAAAAACATTCCTTTAATGGTCCCACAACAGCAGCTCGTGAAGATAATGTTGTTGTAATCCAAAAATATTAGAAACGAGATTCCTAGACTGATACTCAGAATGAAACATGACCTTCCACTAGTCCCTTTCCACGATCTACATGCAAAATTCCCATGGTTCTCGTCTAGTATCGTCCAAGAAGTACTACTATCACTTTTCCTTTATGTCCGCTTTCAATGTGTACACCGGCTATGAGCCCCTCAACTTCTATAACGAAAGAAACTATTTTCTTCCTCGTTCCTTTTCTTGCTCCCTCCGTACCCGCTGTTCATTTCTTCCACCTTGGCCATCACCTCGTATGACATCTGTTCCTATTTGTCTCCAATAGTTTTCTCCACGACATAGAAACTATTTACATATCAATCCTTTTAAGTATACCCTCAAGCACGAATCAAATACGATAAATTCTTACTTTTTCGCTTCTTCGACTTCCTCAACTAGACTAATATAATCCCTTTTAGTTTCGAATAGTCCAATTTTAATTTGCAAGAAACGCCCCTTCATTACATTCCCCCAACATTGCTCATCGTCCCATTTTTTGACACAGAGATACACCTGCATTGGATTTTCGTAACAAATTCATATTGATGTCAAACAATTTCATCAGTTCTATAGCCAATTCCTTGGAATCTTCAAGGTGCCAAGGAATTGACTGTAGAAGTTCCAGGTCAGCATTTCTGCTATACTTCCTCAACGGACCATGCATTACATGTACTACTGCCTCTATGGCGCTTTGGGGAAGTTCTCTACATATCATCTGCTAACTTCTTTTTGCTTCAACCTCCTCATCATCATCTTCCGTCTTTATTTACTTGTAAAAATTCTTTAGATCCTGTTGGTCAACTTATCATCATCACCATCATAATCATCATCAATCTTCTGCCCCACCTCCCACGTAATCACCAAGGTTATCTTCATCATAATCACCATCGTATGTATCAACTTCATCATAATTATCGTGTTCTTCTTCATAATTACTGCCAATTTTCCTGTCATCTTCATCATACATATAATCCCATTCAAATAAGTTGTCATCTGAAAAATACAGCACACTAATCTGTTTCATTGTTCCATATTTCTCCAAATATGGTCTCTGATGGTTGTTTTGGTCACCACCGTCCTCTTTTCCATCATTATCATCATTACTATCAGCAACATCAGTAAATTTTGTTGACGATACTGCTACAAGTTGTTGTAGATATTTCTCCACAGCCGTAGAATCAGAAGAATTAGGCGTATTATTGGAGGCGGATAAATTTGTAGACCCAGCTGCTGCAATAACAGGGACAGATAAGAGCGACAACCATCGAAAATGGAAGAGGTTGCGGACGGTGAAAAAGGGGAAGAACAAGAGCACGATGAACGTAGTCGAAGGCGACAACTTCTGTAGCCCTGTGTTTCTGTGCACAGTTATTCGGCTAATGCGCAGTCAGTAATATGACTGGTCTGACCAAGATAAAATGACTTAAAAAAATTCCTTCCATATGTGGTTCGAAGTTTTGCAGGAAATTAAAAAGTTGATTTTTTGCAGCGAAAAATCAATTATTTAATATTCTGCAAAAATACGAACTCGATATAGAGTATTAAAATAAATAAACATTTTTCAGCAGCTGCAAGAAATTAAGTTCACCGACCAATAGCAGGTCAGTAATATAACAGCTGTGACCGAGAAACAATGACGTAAAAAATCTCTCCAATTTTTGCAGGAAATTAATTTTTTGATTTTTCGCTGCAATAAATCAATTATTTAATTTCCTACAAAAATGGGAACTCCATATGGAGAAAAAAATTTTAAACAAATTTCTTTTGCAGCTGCTGCAAGAAATTTGGATTTTAATAATTTTTTTAATGTAATGGTTTCAAGAATAGTAAGAGTATTATGATCAGGGTATTTCTGAAGTCCATGATGATGTCCATTGGTAATGGACATCATAGTTGAAAGAATACTTTCCATTCTGAAACGAGCAAATCTAATTGGACGGAAATCAGTCTCAGCCAATAGGATCTTGACACGTACACTCCAAAAAGGAGGCGCCATCGCAAAGAGAGACGCCCGTTCTCCTCCTGCGTACGTTGCAGGACTTGAACTCCCGATCTGCAAGCTACTTGAGCTGTGGCGCTAACCAGTAGGCCACTGTACAGAATGGTGAGAATTGGAAACACAATTAGGGTATCTAGATAGAATGGATTTTACACTGTAATATTTAGTAATGACTGTTAACGAACAGAAAAGTTCAATTACATTTCTTTTATTTAATGCCTCACTTCTGGCCGACGGCGTAAAAGTAAAACAATCATCGAGGACAGGGGGACCACATTCGGAAAAAGTAAAAAGCGTTTTTATTGCACCCACTCCTTACCGAAAACACAAACCAACACAGTACCAATGATGAAGTCAATGATTATGATCGAACAATCTTAAAAAGAAAATGAAATGTGAAAAGGGCGAAACTGACGGACGCATGAACGATGAAGAGTTAATACCAATGTATTTAAAAGGGTCTGTTTTAGCATCTGCTACTAGTTCAAGTTACTAGAATCAGGAGGTACGAAAATTTTGCAGTTGTACAAGGACCACGTACATCAACACAATCTACATCAAACACACAATCAATAGATGCGACGCTAAATTGTGAACTGCGACACGCAAATTTCTACAAACAATCTACTAAAAAGAAGTTGAGGAGGAGCTACGGACGAGGAGAGGGAATTGAGTAGAGCTTTGTTAAGGGCACTAGCCCCTAGTGTCAGACTTGAACGACATCCTAAATCTCGTATCGAGGTATGTGTGTTTATCTTGGAGGATGATGGTAGTGGTTTTGGTGCGGCTGTCACAGCGGGCAGTCACGCTCTTGCCGACGATGGAATTGAATGTTGGGGTTGACCGTAGGAGCTACTGTTGGTGTGAAAGGTGACGGAGATGGAGCTGTAGATCCTTGTGGAGAGGAAGAAGAAGATGACGATTTAGGTAGAGGTGTTGTAAGTGTTGCCTGTTTCATCAGTGGTGGGGGAGGTGGGGAAGGGAAGAAAGAAATATCGAATTTGATTGTCAGAGGTGAGGTTGATGTGAACAGCTTACAATATGCTATTTTCATATGCTGTGGTAGTGCCGCAAAAGTACATGCTTTATTAAAAATAAAAAGTACATTAGAATAAAAAGCCCGAAAATCATTAAAGAACAAGTAAAACAGGATATACCATAAACCCGTTTTATTTTACAAATCCCCAATCAACATAATAACTGACAACTGTTTTCAACATAACGGATATATAAATAAAAAGGATTCCAGTTCTTAAAAAAAGAAACCAAATATTATGCTTGGTACAGGAAGTGATATAAGAATGATGGAAACAATAGCTGCTGAGATGATTAATAGCTTAATAACTAACTACCGAAAACATCAGGTTTATAGGAAGGGTTATTCAACGATATGTACAAAAACACGATATATTAAAACAATGGATTCATTTATTACCTTTTTTCTCTAAAAATGTTTCCAATCCAATTGAACATGATGCAAGTAACATGAAACAAGTAGCGTCATCAAGATTACATGTTTAAATTATACTACATCACATTTAATCCAACTTGTGATTTAATTGTATTATTTCCGAGACTTTCCATGAATCAAAGTCAAAGTCAGTCACGATATCATTCTCAATGTGAATCGCGTTTTGAAAGTACAGTCGTTCAATCAATGCTAAAGGTCACATATTCCAGTCTCATCTCAAACTATAATATTTCATTATAAGTCCACATTGTACAATATTACAAATTACAAACAAGCTGCCTTTTGAAATGAAAGCAACAATTTAATTACTTCTCTTTCTGATGGTACTGATGATCCTCTACAGATCAATTTTAATGGCTGTTTGATGAAAAATGTTGTTACGATATGCAGGGACGATGTGAACCACGAATGTTATGAATAACTATGACTAAAAATGTATAGTATCACCAACTTCAAAAGTTGATTCTAAAAACATTTTAAAGTAACCTCTGAATGTACAGGAGTTACGTACGAACTTGGTTCGTTCCCATAAATGTCTACTATTTCACCAATGAAATAAAATTTGGTTTTCTTCGATAAATCTTCAGCAGAAACAAATGAAATATGATAAGAAATCATACTCACTTCTTCAACAGAGGGCTTCCGGAAGATTGTACTTTCTTTCGTACCCCTTGCGATGACTTGTCGAAGCTGACTTCTTACTAATTTATCACAGCAGTAACAAAATGCCAATAAATGTCTTTCTCCACCTAGTTTATGTTCCAGGAATGTAACTACTTTTCCATAGAATATTTCCATGTTCCCATCTTCTCCAACAAAAATACCTGCAACATAACAGGATGGACGATCATCAGAATCACTGGTTACGTTCGTAAACAGTGATCCTTTGTACATTGTATCATACCCAGTCGTTGAAGAGTCATCTCGCATCCGCGCCCAAAGTTTTATATGTTCATCAATAATAATATTATCATCAACGCCTTCGTTAAAGATGTAGTTTTCAGAAGTAGAATTTTCAAATTAATTCTAATGTTTCAGCGTCATTCAATATTTTATTAAAGCAACCGTGATGTAGTGAATAGCTCTCATATTCCCAATTTTCGCTCACCGTCAAATTTTGACTTCTTCTGACGTTTATATCCGCTTCTTTACAAAACACAGAGTTGTTATGGAAAGAATTTATTTTCACCGATTCCTCCAATTTTAACTTTTCTGAAACTGATTCAGCATATTTATATGTAGCGTGGCACTTTCTGTTTATATATCCAATATACATTTCTGCTGACCACTGTGCTAATGAAGAAAGGGGGCCACAGTCACTGGTACTCTCCTCTCGAATGAATTTACAACCTCCAAAGTATCGAATAAACGATTGAGACAGTAAGCATAGAATTCGTTTGTATGGTGCATGCAATCTCAGGTCACTTTTTTGTCATGCCTTCCCCACACTTGTTTCTTATACTAGCACCTTCTCTCTACCTTCATTAATGATTTTTCACTCCCGACAACCTGAATGCAATCCCATGGACATAAAAGATGAGATTTTATTACGTCTGATAATAAAAAAAACTGAATGTAAACATCAATTTGATGTTTACATTTTTTTTAAATGTAAACATTAAAGGGTACACAAAATTAAAATGTACAGAAATGCGTCGGAAATGTTTTACATTTAGAAATGTAAAACATTTCAGAAACATTTCTACATTGCTGTTTTTGTTGGTTACGAAAATTCGTTTAATGTAAAACATTTGACAAACACTGTAAATATGATTTCAATTGTTTGTCAAATGTTTTACAATTACATTTACTGAAAACATTAAACTATTCAGTGCCATATAAAAGTTTTTCAAATGTTTACGCTGTAAGTTTTTGTGAAACTTTTGACAAATATACTGTATTTGTCAATTTGGGACACAAACATTTCACAAACATTTGTAATCGGGCAAGACATTTGCCAAACATATGCCAAACATTTATGTCCAGTTTTTCTGCTGGGAATAATCAATAGATCTTCGTTGCAGTAAAGGAACATTTGCGACTCAAACTTGAATGGTGATATACGCTGACGACGATCAGAAAGAGCATAACCGGCATGTGAGAAAAATCGTTCACAGATATTAGATGAAGGAAGCAAAAATCTGGTATCTATGTATTGTGAATTAGTTTGCTCAATACGAATTCATTTAAGTGCACGATCAACCAATGAATTGTTGTTACTGTTCTCTGGGGTGACATTATTATCTCCAATTTTCAAGCACTTTACTGCATTTTCCTCTTCGTCTGTCAGTTGCATACATTTTTGCTTCTGAACCTTAACTATTGAAGTTTCAAACGACGGCTGTAGTATGATATCAGCATCATTTCCTAATCGACTCTAGGATGAGGGATACTCAGATCGAACTTGGTCAAAGAACGCACGTGCGTGTACCATTGTACATTCATTCGACTGCCAACTTTTGGAAATATAATCAAACTCTGCCAGTTTTTCACAGAGTATGTCAATTTGTTTGTCTTGTATTGGAATAAGAACTGATTATCATCAAAGTCAAGTTGTGGTATATGAGCTCCCAGTAATTTATACCGTTTTAGCATTTCGTATATTGACGACCAACGCGTATCATTCCCACATTTTGCTTTAAGATGTGTGTATTTTCGCAGTTTTGCTGCAGAGACAGGACTACGTAGTTTTTTCATTAATTCACGAACAAATTGTACCAGTTCCTCGTGTTCTACAATAATGTCGCGTACAGCGAGTTGAATGATATGGCTGAAACAACCAATAAGCCCACACCCAGTAATGTTCGCGAACGCCTTTTTGTGTTACAGTTGTCCCTAATCAGCGCCACAACGTTGCAAAATGATCTTATATATAACGATAAAACATAAGAGGTGAATTTATAATGTTCCTCCGCTCCTTTCGTCTCTTCATTCTCAACTGGTGAAAACGCAAGCAGCAACTTCCTATATCCCAAACTACCATCAGATGGGAAAGTAGCAAAACTTCCAAGATAATGCGAATCACCTTGAGTCCATACATCGAAAATAATCGCAAACTTTTCAGGTAAAATGTTAGTCAGTTTCATTTCTACGCGTTGCGAAAGTGCTGTAAGATATTTCATAATAGTTGCAGTTGATATTTCATTATACTTAATATGAGGTGCTATATGTTTGTTATCGCAAATTGAGAAAAGGTTGTTAACCACAAATGACTAATTTAAGCCAATCACGGACTTGAACAGTCTTTGATTTCCAAAACATGGAGTTAGATGGAGAGATAGAAGAAGTAGTAGACGTATGTGAGCTTGTCTTTTGACCCCCGGGGGAAAATGCGTTGAATTCGTTCGGATGCTTTGTCGATACATGTGTGATGAATATTGTGTAACCCGAACCTGTTACTTTTCGTTGAATACCGCATTTAAATTTCCACGTATCGTGATAATCTTTATCACGGATAAAAAATGTATCACGTACTCGTTTACCGGAGAGTGAAGCTTGTTTTCGTGTCATATGGATGACTTTCGGATTTTGAAATGGAGATCGTTGACGATTAAAACTATTTGCAAACTGACATGTCGATCGAGAGTACATTGAATAGAGGAGAAGTCATGAGTAGTGATTGCCATCGAGCACTGCCGGCGAGTGGTTTCATGATGAAAAAATTAAAACATTTTCAGTGTAATCATTACACTGAAAATGTAAATAATCATTACACTGTAATGTTATCTTTGTCTAAATGTTAGTTGTGTCACCGCCAGCTGTTTTTGGAAACCCATGAATAATTCTAAATTATTCATAATATTAAAAATAAATAATTCTTCCAAAGGAACAGAAAAAATAAATTATTTCTTGTTTGGAAAATAAGAAATAAATTATTTTCCGGTCCACGAACTGGTGAATAGATAATTTATTTATAAACAAAGAAAGAGTAAATAGTTTGTAAGAATAATTTAAATAATTTATATTTGAATATATTTTTTCGTATCACTGGGCGATTCACACCCAAATTATTGTTTGGGTCACGTACTGTTACAGCTTATTATCACAGCTGACACCGTAGTTGTCATGTACTGTCACGTGTCATTGTTACTCTGAGACTGACCGGGGGAGTCACACTTTGTACAATGTCACACTCTGTACACTGTGGGTACTGCGAAGTTCCGATATGCACTACAGTTGGCAATTTAACTGTATCCTTTAATTTTATACACTACGATTTGTTATTTCGTACTGTAGTGGTGATTGCACTGGCTTTCGAAGGTAGGGTATTCTGTTTATTTGGACTCTTTGGAATCGCACCTGGTGCCTGGAAAACTAATTTGCTGAGGGAGACTGAAATTAAACACTTCCCTCGCAAAAATTGCAAAACAAAATATTATTCAAATGTAGTCCGTGCTGTTCAACTCAAATATTTAAAGCCAAGTAAACTTTTTCAAAATATTTACTAGGTAAATATTTTTAGAACTGTAAAGAAATGTATCACATTGAAAAAATATCCGAAAATAATTAAATATTCTTTAATAAATGTAATGAAATGTATCACGCTGCAAAACAATCCAAAAATATACAAAAATATTTCAATTCATACTGAAATTTTTAAATGGTGCGCTTCGATCATTTCACTGAAAATATCCTTTGAGTTTACTTTCCAAAAGTTCACTAGCCCATATTTCCAGAACTGTAAAGAAATGTATCACACGGCAAAAATATCCAAAAATATACAAGGTAGTTATACCTTCCAAAAAAGTTTGAATTATAGTATAAAAGTACAATATTTTTTACAGTAAGTTGTTTCCCGAGTCTAATCTAAAATGTATGGTACACGTTTTAATCTATTTAAAATAGTTGTTCCAATCCCACATCACGTTTCTGTAGCTCAGTGGTTTAACGCACCGAAACCGAAACAGGTCCCAAGTTCAAACCTGACTACTTCGCTGCAAGTTTTATTTAAATATCCGTATTGATTAAAGTAAATATGGGTAAGCAAAGCGGTTGAAGTGTACGGAGACTCAATTTATCGGACAGTGGATATAGGCTTTAATTGGTAACTGCCCCCGTACTGTACTTCGCTGTGCAGCGTAGCGCCAGATCAAACACAATCTCATACGGTAGCTCAACGTAATAGGTGGAAATGAAGTCAGTTATTTATGAATTATGTTTTTAATCAAAATATGAGAAATATATAATTTATATGGTTTCAATGCCTCGATGGGAACGCTGCTTTTAATTGGATCTTTTCGAAATTGCACTATAACAAGTATCTTATATCACTTACATTGACTTGTTTCACTGCGTTATTGAAATATCAATCACAAATATGTGAAGGAAAAGTAAGGAACACTGTTATGAAGTGAAATGTATCGCATAGAAAAATTGAAAACGAATGCAGGAATTTGAATTAATGACTGTTCTGTAACTTCCATGAACTGACGACTTCCGGATTTTGATATGCCAGTTATTGTTCAAGTAGATTGCTTTGTTTAATTCACTGGACATGTTTGAAACCTAATGTCTCAACTATTTATTTTTAATAACTGTAATGAAATATATCACACTGCCAAAGTATCCAAGAATATACAATATATCTATAACTACTAAAGCAGTTTGCATTTAAGAGTAGAAGTGCAACATTATTTACAATTTTTTCGAGAACAGCCTACTGGACTGGGCTGTACCAGCCCGTGATTGTGCAAATGAGTTTTTACAAATCTCCATATGCCCTCCTCCGGATAGTAAGGACCAGTTATTGTAGCCTTACAACCACTTATAAATTTGAAGCAGCTATATAGCTGACGAAATGTAAACTCTTTATTTTTGACTTTTACCTTCCTTCTTTTGTTGAAGAACTCCATTTTTCCTTTAAATTACTTACCATTCTTTCTGGGCTGTCAACTTCGACACCAAATTCCTTTAGACTTACACCACTGCAAAGTCGTTACCGTTGAGCTTTAGCACTTTCTTGTGCTTCTTCTAGGTAACAGAGAACCTCATAGTTCATAAAGAATATCATACGATATTGAGATATATACATCATAACATCAATATCAGATACTCGAAGCTTCTTTACTTTATAACCCGTTTTCTCTGCTACTTCACGGCTTTTTTTGTCGTTTTATATTGTAAAGAAGGCTTACATGTCTCATGTAAAAACGGACAGAACTTTGTCTCAGAGATTCCGTACTTGAATAATCGTAGGTAGTGTAGGGAAATGCTTGTAAGTCTCCGATCGCTTCCGAAAAATGACACATGGTGGAATGGACGTAGAATCCACAACTGTAACCATCCCATTGTTTCTCGTAGTGAAGAACATCAAACATGTAGTTACAGAAAGAGCCATCTTTTTCCATTTGAATCGTCCACTCAGATTTTGGGAAGATATTGTTTACAGTTTCGAACATGATCTGTAAGACGTTTCGGTGAGATCCTACAAACGGTTCATAACCAAGGCTGTCAGCCCAGTAAATCTTCCCAGTTACAACGATTACAAGATCCCAATGACACTCGTGGTTTGAGCATACCGGTACGAGTATGGTAGAATCCGGGCCTCTTGTAAGTAAGAGACGAGACCTTTCTGAAATGTCACGAATTTTGGAGGAAATGTCCTTTTCAGTACTGTGAACAAACGACGATATTCTCTCGTTTATACTCGGATGTGAAACTATGATGCTGAATGGGAAGTCCATTTCCGCAATCCCACCGAGTAGGAGATGATCATCCATCAGTTTTCCTGGATTGGTAAGTGTAAGACAATTGTCATGACTGTCGCCGATGCTTTGTCACTCAAGTTTCGACACGTAACTCTCTATGTCGAAGGTGATGTGGACATTTTGTTGTCGAGGATTTGATAAAAGGAATTTCTACATGTGTTTTCTGCTTGAACTATGTTTTACTTAAACTATCATGTTGAACTTAACTACTTAAAAGAACGAAAAAAATCAAAAACGGTGCGGTTTCGTGTCTACATGGCATCAAAATCAATTCAGTAAAGAGGGGGAGCCAATCTACCGATGGCAGATTTCAAAATATATCTCGAGAATATCTCAAATCGGAAGCCACTCTTCTATCCATTGCATCATCTGAGTCCCCAAAGAATAACAAGAAAAGGGCAGTCAAGATATTGACAGAATTTCCCACCAAAACTGGTTTCAAAGACCCCATCTCTCTATGCTCATAATGTTCCAATTTCCTGTTGAATCTACTACCTGAATACTGTAAGACTGGGAAAAGTGATTCACTGTCAGACGACACAATGGGACAATGGTACAATGTTTTTATTGGCAGTGTATAGCGATTATGGCCATAAAGGAAATTGGAATGTGAATAGGAACACTGGAAAGGTATTTGGTAACCCTCTCATCGGAAATGAAGATATTAAAATGCTGCGAGCCAATCACAGACTATACCTTTCGGATCTGGGTAGGGGGAAGTACGTGCAAGCCCATTGACCATTGCCCACGTATGCGAGCATTCAGAGCAGTTCTGGTTTAAAAATGCGAATGACCTATCAACTGTTGACTATAGAGATGTTCTGCTTCACGCAATTCTGCTTCTCGGTTTGAATTTAGGGATGAGATATGACGAGGTACATAAATTGGAAATCGGACACGTCACAGTCCAGCCAGATCTTGTTAGAACAGGGAGTATCCTACTCAAAATTCTAGTTAAGATAAAGAACAGTACGGTGCCGAGAGAATACAAAGTACGAGAATAGCCAGATAACACCAAAATGAGGAGTTCTATGATGTGTTGTCCATTTACTGCAATTCTTTCGTGGATGTCCATCCGTGGAAACAGACCAGGATATCTGTTTTGTACAGTAAACAAAAAAATAAGGTTTGTACGGAACAGTCATGGCCTGTAACGGAATTCACGAAGTTGTTAAGAAAACGGTTGAGACTTTGTGGTGTTGGTGCATCAGATGTCTTGAGATACTCGGGTCATTCTCTAAAAAGGGGTTGTATACAGCTATACCGCTCTCTTGGTATGAAGGACGAGTATATAATGGAAATCCTACAATGGCGGGTGATGAAGCCTATGGGAACTACTGTGCATCGTACAATGATTGTGCTCCCAATGAGTTGCCTCGATTCAATAACATAGATTCTCACTTGGCTCATGTAGAGACTGTGAAATCTGAGGGCTCGTTGCAATAATAAATTCTACTGTATTTTCTACTATTGTAAAGCTCAAACACGTATTTTAAGAAATGAGAGGGAAAAGGATGCGGTGATAATTCAACATGAAAATTTGAGTTTTTACTTAAAAGATTTAAAACTATAATGTTAATTTCATTTTTGTCAGCGCAATCTATACAGTGAAATCTGAGGCCCTCTTACAATAATAAATTCTACATCATTTTCTCCCATTTTAACGTCCAAACACGTATTTTATGACTTGAGATGAATTAAGATTCGCTTATGAACGCAACATGAAAATTTGGTTTTACATTTAAAAAATTAAAAACTATAATGTTCATTTATTTTTTGCCAGCGCGATCTATAACGTCACATATCGTTAAAATACACTACCGAAAAACAACGATACACGTACCAAATTGTATCATACTTCCAGATTTTATTACTGTCATGTATTTTCTACTATTTCTGTTGTTGGCAACTAGTATTCTCCCAATAATTTATATATCTTTTTCGATATAAGACAACGCCTTCACTTTTCCCCCAATTATCCACTTCTTCGCAAACTCCTTAACTACTTTCAACCGATTATTCCTGTTAGTGGAAAAATACTGGTCAATGCGTTATTGTTAGCAGCAATTTCCTTGATAATTTGCTTGAATATATAAAAGGACCTTTTCTGTCCACTACTTGACCGCAAATTAACCGCATATTGCTTTATTATAGCCTTCCTAGTTCCCTTATTATCATATAGATAGACTGCTCTAAACCCTTTCACTATCGATCCGTTCAACTACAGACCGACGACCTTAGCCGCAGTCTTGGGAAAATTAGGGATCTACTTTCTCATAGGTATACTGCCAGAAAATTCCGCTTGCACCTCTCCCTTACAGCAGATAGTACCAGCCGTTACATGCAAATATCTAGATCCAGGTTGTACAGATGGTCCGTTGGTTTCGTTTGACATTATAGCCTTGTTTGCATATATCTTTTCATGGTGTTCAGCTTGATGTCTCTGTATTATCATTTCTGAATCACTCATTTTGCTTGTCTAGAATGTTTTTCTAAAGAGTTATTTCAGATATCTGAATCTCTGTTGTTGCACGAGTCAAACATGTCTTCACGGTATAGTGCACGGGGGGCGTGTAACTGAATGATTTCCAACAATTCCCTCTTCGTTTCATCTGTATCCCTACTAAGATGTTCGGAGTCTTTGAATCCCTCACCACACCCTCCACCTTGAATAGCTTTTATTCTTGCGTTCCTTTCCATTGGATCAGTAGATAGATATCGGTAATATTTCTAGGAACAAAATTGGGAGGTACTTTCTAAAAGTTAGTATATGCTCACCTAATTGCATACAAAAATCTATGATCGCCTAGTCAATCCATTTAACTTGGTTCATCAAATAATAATTTTCTCGAAACGTGTATTCTCACTACTTTCTGGTGCCCCCAAAAGAGTTTCATGTTTTTGAAAAAGCGAAAATGGAGGGTTGAATCTCAAATACAATATGAGAAACGATAAATGGAAAAAGAAAGTAGCAACCTGAGACAATAGAAACTTTACGCAACGGAGAAATTCTTATAAAAATGGTACCAAAACATCTGACACGTATTAAAAAAAGCGAAAAATGTTTTATAC